>VYXF01004872.1:914431-966231 GCA_013397295.1 Polioptila caerulea | reverse complement strand
GATGGGATGGGAGGGATGGGATGGGATGGATAAGATAGGATGGCCCGGCGAGGGTGGGGGGCAGGCGGCGTGGCCCGGCCGAGCCGGCTGCGCTCCCTTGGGATACAGGCTCCCTGTGAGCCCGGCCTGGTCCACGCCTGGCCTGGTGGCTCCCGCCTGCGCCCCGTCTGATCTCTTGTTTTATTTTATTTGTGTTTGTTTATCTGTAGGTTTTGCCCGAATTTCTTGTCCGTGTCGTAAACACCTGCCTTGTGCCAGGATTAGGGATACGGGTTCAGTTTAAATCCAACCGAAGGCAGCTGAAAATCAGCCGTAATAAAGAGCCTCGGGGAGATCGCGGTTGGGCTGGGAGGGCTTGGCTGTGCCGCGGCCTTGTGAGTGCCCGGGGTTTCCTTTTCCTGAGTCCCACACAAGGTAGGACTCGGGGCTTCGGTGCTGTGGCTTAAAACGGGAGGGGAAAATGCAGGCCGGTCATGGGAAGGTGTTGTGTAACTGCACGGGATTTCTCTGTTTTGTGCAGTTTGAGTTGTAAATTGTCTCCGCGTAGTAGTCAGAGGTGAAGCTTCATGGCTTTAGTTTCTTTTAGTTACAAACCTCTTCTTCTGAGCTGCTTTCTTTTGGGTGGGGTGGAGGGAGAGGAGGTTGGGTATTAAATGCCCCCTTGGTAACGTAGCGTGTAGCTTCTGTCTGTCCGTCCTGGACCAGAACAGAGTGTTCTGCCTCAGGGTCCTGCCAGGAGTTTGTCACGAACAGCCACCGTGGCTCTGGGTCCGTGGTTTATGGCAGAGATTGGTGCTTGGGCGGGCAGGGTGGCAGGGGAGCGCCTCAGGGAATAATCGGGATCTCTCAGTGGGCGGCGAATACGTTTTTATCTGAAACACAAAAAGCATCTGTTACACTGCTTATAAGTTACTTACTTATAGATGCTTGTAGTTCTCCAGATAAAATAATACAGCCTTTATTTTCTGCATCCCCCCTGTCACTGTTGCACTGTAGATAGCACAAGCAATAATAAGTAAAGAGTCCAGTGGTTCCATGGAATGAGTGTTTCATAACGTGTGTTTTCACACTACATGTTTATGACTGCCACTGCTTCATCCTGTTTGTAGCTTCAGGGAAGGACTGCTCTTCCTCTTCCTGCTTTCAAATCCCCTCATCCTGATGTATTATTTCTTTTTTCTCCAGATTAAGCCATAGTTTTTTCTAAATCAATTAAAAGATGAGAGTGCTCTCTGTGATCTCCAGATCATTATTTTTTTGCTCTTTGCTTTTGGAGTATTCAAGAGATTCCATCAACTTTGGTTTAAAAAAAAAAAAAGCTAAGCATTTTCACTAAGCACTGAGAAGGAAGGAAATGTGTAGGTCTGGAAGGTGGCAGCATCAGTGCTCTGCAGTTGTCCTGTCCCAGTAACATGGCTCAGGGAAGGACTGGGAAGTGGAGGGAGACTGATGTTAGCAGTGGCTTCAAGTGCTAGATCTAGGTGTGACTGACTGCATCTCCAGATGAGCAGCTCTGCAGGGTGAAGTGTTGTCCACACTACATGCACTGCTCCAAAGTAGCTAAGAAATTTTACTGCTTATTTTTAAATGCAGTAACTTTCTTTTGCCATTTAATAATGGCTGTGGAAAATAGAAAATAGGCCTGTAAGCAGGTTTTCCTTTTTTACCCTTATTTCTGAGGAATCTCCAGTTTCCTCGAAGTCTTACAGTTGACAGAACATGAGCTTGTTAAGAACCTTTAGGGACTGATCTTCAGTGAAAACTGTAGAGCTTCTGAAATACTGTTGCTGTGACATGGGACCCTCTCCTGCATGCCAGCCCCACAGCAGGTTCTGCACACAGAGCTGGGATGCTCAACTGCTGCTGTGGTACACGTAAAGTTTCCTCTCTTGCTCCTGTCCATGCATACTGCACTCATTGCTGATGGTGGTGTTTAATAAATTTAATTCTTTGCAAGAACTGTGTGTCTATCTAACACTGGCTTAAAAGAAGGTTGTCAGGATGTTGTGTTGGGGCTTTTTTGTGTCCATTACATGATTTTTTTAGCGTGATTTTTTTTTTCCCACTTTCTAGTAATGGCCACCTACACTTGCATCACTTGCCGTGTGGCTTTCAAGGATGGTGACATTCAGCGTGCCCATTACAAAACCGACTGGCACAGGTACAACCTGAAGCGTAAAGTTGCTGACATGCCTCCTGTGACTGCTGAGAATTTCCAAGAGAGAGTCCTGGCACAGAGAGCAGTAGCAGAGGAGCAGAACAAAATCACTGCCACGTACTGCACAGTGTGCAGCAAGAGGTTCTCCACCTTCAATGCCTATGAGAATCACCTGAAGTCCAAGAAGCACTTGGAGCTGGAGAAGAAAACTGTTCAAGCTGTCAGCAAGAAGGTGAAAATATTAAACGAGAAGAATCTGGAAAAGGGGCTGGCCCCAGAGAGTGTAAATAAAGATGAAATGAACACAGCTATTCAGCAAGCCATCAGAGCCCAGCCATCTTCATCTCCAAAGAAGACACCTCTACCTCCTAGTAATGCAAATAGCTCTCCAGTTTCCAGGGGAAGCCCCAGCTTGTCCCAGAGCAGAGAACGACCAGAAATACCTCCACGGCTGCAGTGGTTTGAACAGCAGGCAAGGAAGCTGGCCAAGCAACAAGCAGAGGAGGAAGAGGATAATGAAGAAGGTAAGGCAGTAAACACACTGACAGAAGATAGCTTGGGGTAAACTATGGTTTGAGCAAAAGCTTCCTCCTAGTTCTGTAGCAGTGCAGCATTTTCCATCACAAAAGGTCTTGGCTGTTGATTAAATTTTCAGTTTATCAAAGGATTTAAGGTTGGCCCATGTTTGCAGTCAAGGACTCTGTTAGTGTCTGAACTGCCAGCTGTTCAACTTACAGACAGACACTAATGCATGTAAAGATTGAATATAAATAGTCACTAGTATGAGCACTATTTCTCACATAAGATATCAAAGGAAGTTTCCTTTAAAAAAGGCTGATGTAACAGGTTACCCTAAAACTACTTCTGAAAAATAAGTGAACAGAAATCCAGTTCTGGTCATTTGCTATTCTCCCAACTCATTTCCCCATCTGTTGAAGGGAGATGGAACTGGTTGGTTTTTTCTCCTTCTGCCCACCAAGACCAGAGGAGAAAGTTTTCTCTTTAACCTGTGTGGCATCACTTCTCAGCATGGTGATGTCTGTGTTAAAATGAGATTAAGAGTTGCCACCTCAGTGGCCTTTTCCCATGAATACGGCTCTGTGTTGGAGGTCAGTCTGGAAAACAGACCACTGAAAAGATCAGAGCTTCAGAATTTCCAGAAAAGGGTTATTTTTAACCTGGTTGCTTTCAGTGCTGTAGTTGACAGTGCAGCTCCAAATGCATCCATTGGAGCAGTTGAATGGGGTGATTGAGCTGTAGCAAGGGGACAGGTATGAATGAGGTGGAACTTCATTCCAGCATGTGAAATCCCTGTGTCACATTACTGCATGTTACAGCAGTTGTGTGCTCTTGAAATTTCAGTTGCAGTTCAGTGAATCTGTTCTGCATGAGAAGAAACATTTACCTCTGAACGTATGTTGAAACACCTGAAGAGGGAAGTTTGCACCTGTCTGGTATTAATGTGTCAGTCATAAATTGTATTGTAGAAATCTCAGTAGGTTTATGAATGTTAATTGTTCTTTTGAGTGTGAACAGGAGTGTGTTTTCCCTCACTACTGGAAATGAGTATTTTCCTGGTATTACCAGAATTGTCTTGTTTTCAGTGAGCCATGCTTGTGTTCTTGTGTGTGGTGAATCAAATTTAAGGCCTAGAAACAGCAGTAAAGTGTTAATAGTTGAGAAAATGGAGGGGGGAAAGTATCAGCTCTGCCATCGGTTTTTATGAGCAACCTTGTTTTTTACTGTGCATCTTAGAAATGTCTTTTACTGGCAATGGGAAATTCTTACACCTCAAAGTGCCTATGTGGCACTTAGCTGTAAGAACAAGAAATGCAATATGTTCTATGATGGCTTTTTCTAACTTATTTGGGATTAATTTTGCTTGGAAAAAGTATAAAATAAATACCTTTTTTTAAAACTTCCTTTAAAAGACTGGGAAGATATGGATTCTGATGAAGACATTGGCTCTGACGAAGAGATGGAAAGTGTGGAGGAAGAGGAACAACAGGCAGAGGCTGAAAGCATTCCTGCTGTTGGGGCCATACCTGTCACAGACTGCTTATTCTGTTCGCATCACTCAAGATCTCTCACAAAAAACGTGGCGCATATGACAAAAATCCACAGCTTCTTTATTCCAGACATAGAGTACCTTGTGGATCTCAGAGGACTAATCAAGTATCTTGGTATGACTGAATGTTTCTAATTTTTTGTCAGGATAATTATGCTCTGATAGTGCTTATTTTCTTTTGGATATGACACCAAATGTTTTGGTTTGGGCTGCTTTTTTTTTTTTTTGTCTGAGTGCTGTTAGTATTTTGATCATGAGCAGGACCACAGGCTTTGCAGGGAGAATGAGAGAAAACTTGGATGAGCAAACATGGTTGTGTACCCTGCAGGTCTCAAATAGTTTTCTAATGGTGACAAAATTGTTCAGATAATGTGAAATTTGGGACAAAATTCTGCTGCTGAAGCGTGCATATGAACTGTGTTGTCCTACCAGTGAGTCACGAGTATTTGTCTCTTTGGTTTACAATGCTTGTGAGAGAGCTAAAAGCTAGGAAAAAATGTATCATCCTTCAAGTAAAAAAATAATGATAAGAAGAAAATAATTTTGGAGTATTGGATAGGAAAACATAATGGGAGTTTGAAATTTGTTATTGAGAGTACTGAATGACCCATACCTCGTCACAAGACATCTTTAAATGGCCAGACTTGTCCCTGATGGGGTCATGTGGTCAGGGCATAGGAGCAGCAGGGCTGTCCTGGAAATAAAGGGCTCGAGGCTCCTCATGAGTATCTCTGCCTTGTAAGCTGGGTAGGCTTTGTCACAGAAATGTTAATTACTGACTAGGGAGATTTTGTTCAGACCAATAGAAGTGCCAATGTTTTCTGCAGGAGAGAAAGTTGGCGTTGGGAAAATCTGCATCTGGTGCAATGAGAAGGGGAAATCCTTCTACTCTACGGAAGCTGTCCAGGCTCATATGAATGATAAAAGCCACTGCAAACTCTTCACAGATGGAGATGCTGCCCTGGAATTTGCAGATTTCTATGATTTCAGGTGAGGTCATTTCTCTTTGAGTGGCACACAGTTGGGGACAGACAAGAGGACAGTTAAATATTACATTAGAAACTAGTATTCATTCTTAAAATTTAGTGGTGTTTCAGGTTCCAGTACTTATTTTGCATTGCTGGTTCTCCACTCTTTTAGGTAATGGTAACAACAAGATTGGTTGTCTTCTTCTGTGACCATTATAACCAGTCCTACATCAAAGTACATTTTGAATTCTGTTTTGTATGTTTGCTGTTACTGAATTGAGATTTCAGTGCACCAGTGAAGGCCATAAAAGGTCGTAACTGTCTCTCTTATTACCTTTTAAACAGATTGTGTACTTAACACCTACTACTGTACTTAACCCTACCTACTGTGGGTTTCTTACATAAGTTTTATTGCATAGTTGGAGTTAAACAGGACTGCTGTGATTTAGAAGCCTCTTGTTGAACTCCCTGCAACTTATCCTAAGCTGTGTTCATTTTGGTTGGAAACACCTCATGTAACGGTGACAGGTGGAGCTTCTGGGAGCGCTCGTTCAGCAGCTGTGCAGAGCTGGTGACCTGCACTGTGGTGGCTTTTACCATAAGTCACTGTTAAGTGTGCAGCAGCAGAACTGTGCTGAGTTGCAGAACGGGGTGGAGGAAGAGATTCCTTGTCTCCAGGCTCTGTTCAGGGCAAGGTTCTGTTAGGAACTCTCAGACCAGGGCAGTTGAAACATGACAATGTTTGTGCCTTGCTGTAGCTGTGCGTGGTGGTTCTTCTGTGGAGTGAGTCTGGATAGCTGTGGCTGCTCTCCATGTGTAAACCATGTATTGCTGCTATTCCACAGGAGCAGTTACCCTGATCATGAGGGTGGGAAAGATGTGGAGGGTCCTGGAAAGTGCCCGGCAGAGAAGGAGTTGGATTATGATGATGACACCATGGAGCTGATTCTTCCATCAGGTAGGCACAGGGTTTGTGTTACAACTTAGTTCCTCTGCACTTCCCATATCCTCCTCCAGTACCTGCAGCACAGGCCATTGTTGTGTTTTCCTCAGGGAAGGGAGAAGGTAGTTTTGCATTTAAGTGTCTGGGCTTATGTCCTCACCTTCCCTTAGTTTCACTGCCAAGTAGTGCAGCTTCTTCAGCACTGATGGATACATGGACTGGGACAGTGAGTTGCTTTGCCTATTTTACATCTTCATTTTCATGTGACTCAAGGTATACTCCAGCAAGAGTTTCCATATTTGTTTGAGTGCAACTGGGAGAGGCTATAACTTAGGTTATCTAGTGTAAAATTTTTTTTTGTAGAGAGCCAGCTCCTAGCTAATTCAGTAAACTAGTTCAGTAAATTCAATTATTAAATACCCTTTCTATAGTGCAGCATTTGGCACTCTCACTTGGTTTTTTGGGGTTGATTTTTTTTTTGTTGGGTGGTTTTCTATGATGGGACCTCAGCCCTTTCATTCTGAAAAGTGCTGCCAACTCTGCAGTTACACAACTTTTCCTGAATGTCAGCAAGTGACTTCACTGTTTACTTGAAACAGCATTGCCTCTCTGCTCATTCCACTAATTAAAATTTTCTTTTCTCATAACTGCCTGTTTGTTATGTAAGCTAAGGCCCTCTTGAACAGCAGCATATTTTGGTTTTTTTTTCTTCAAGCAGCTTTTACAGTAATTACATTAAGATCCTAATAATACTAAAATTTTTAAGGTTCTGGACCCTATAAAAACATTTCTCAACAGAGGGGTGTTCCACAGCGTGCTTGAGTACTCCCTTTCAGAAGCTGTTTCATGGTGGATCATAAGCTGTCCCCTCTGTGAGCAGGTGCCAGGGTGGGTCACCGTTCCTTGATGAGGTACTACAAGCAGCATTTTGGTGTGACAAGAGCCGTGGCTGTTGCGAAGAACAAGAAAGCCGTGGGTCGGGTGCTGCAGCAGTACCGAGCCTTGGGCTGGACAGGGCAGGCAGGTGAGTGATGGTGGGATGGCTCTGCAGAGGAGGAGCCTCTGGGCTCTCAGCACTCTACAATTACAGAGGTTGACTTTGCTTTACACGTGGGGTTTTTGCAGTAGTTTGCCTTCCACTTGGTTCATTTTAATTCTTGACATCCAAGCAGTTTATGAAGTTTGTTTCTACAATCTAGTGCAGCTTCTGTGAAAGCTTTTAATTCCATTGTTTGTGATACTTGGTGACTTCCTGAGATTTCTTGGTTTCTGCCTGTCCAAGCCACTACTCCTGCTATTTAATAGTATAAAATAAGTCATGCTTTGACAGAATACTTTTCCAGTTGGGGAACAGAGTTGTTTTCTATATCCAGTTTTGAAATACAAGAATCAAGAATCATGCTTGGAATGCAAAGCAACCTTTTGCCTTAATATAAGTCATGGGTATTTGTAGAAGGAACTGGGCTTTCCCCAGAGAAAAGTGTAAAGAAAGAAGAGTGCCAGTATGGGAAAGAAAACCTATAGGTAACTGCTGAAGTACTTAGGCAAGTCAGCTCGTTTGCATACAAGTTGTGGGAAAGGTGACAGGCATTGATCCATCTCCCTTCTCTCTCCCTGCAGGAGCCATCTCTGCTCAGCAGCGTGACATGCAGTACCTGCAGAGGATGAAGGCAAAGTGGATGCTCAAGACAGGAATGAGTAACAATGCTACAAAGCAGATGCATTTCCGCATGCAAGTTAGATTCTGAGTTCCACAGAGAACTGCCTACCACTGGTTATGGGAAGCGGGATTTAATGGTTTCAGGGCTGTGGATTCTTCTTTTAAAATGGACTTGGTACCTATGTGTTTGCTGGTGTGCCTTCCTCTGTAAAAAGAAGAACAGCAGGGAACTTGTCTCTTCTGAAATAATGGTGGGCCTAACTTAAAAATAAAATATCTTCAGTGGTACATGTGTCAGAGTAGTCATGGCTATGACTGAAAGTACATGCATAGTCTTGCTGCCCATCTTTGTGCAGCCCATTTCTCGGGGGCAGTTGACATTGTCATTTGTCTGAATGTCTTGCAATTCTGCTAACTAGTTGAAGCCAAAAGGAGATCATAGATCTAAATGCTTCAGATGGAGTATATTGAATGTTTTCAGTTGTGGTGCCAGACATGTTAGCTGGATGTTTTGGAGTTCTAGCTGGCACTATTGAGGTGAAAATTTGAGAGCAGAGTTTCATGGAAGGTTAAGTAATAATTGTTTGAAAAAATGCACTGATGAAAAACATAACTCCAGGATTAATGCTGCCCTCAGAAGCTGACTGTACTTGCCTAATGCTCCAACCCAGGGCTGGATTAATAACCTGCAGTTGTTTTACATTGAATGTAAACCTGTAGTTGTTTTACATTGAATGTAATGAATTTTCATTTCCTGAAAACGGGTCAAAATTATCCGAACATTTAGATGAATGTCAATCAGAATTTACATTTCCTGCTTAAAATTTGGAAGATACTGTGGGTGACAGTGTTTGTTGTTCCCACTCTGTACTGGTGTTTGGTTATCATCATGCTGTGACCCCAGACCTATGTTGGCTGGAGAAGGGAGGCTTTCCCACTTAAGCAGGTGAACTGTTGCAGGCTGGTGCAGAGAAAACCTGTGAGTTAAAGAGCTGAGGCAGCAGTGCTGTGCTGGTCCTGCTGGCGTAGATATTAAATATTTCCATGACTTTACCAATTCTGACCATCCTGTAAGGAGGCAGGTGCCTTCAGAGACATGGGCTGGCTCCTGATGCCCTGGGTTGTAGTGTGCTGGACCCTGAGCGTGTGCCACAGGAACATGGCTGTTTCCTTGCCTGTCATTTCATTGGGAAGGCAGCTGGCTACAGCCAGGTTTCACTTCTGCTTTTAGGATTGCTCTGGGTTCCTGAGTAGTGGCTTTCACTGGTGTGATTTTGATACAAGTTTCCTTTCTTTCTTGTGAGTGGTGTGTGCGTGATATCACTGAGAATAGTAGGGAGAGACTTGGTCTGTTAATGCTGTATTTTGACTTAAAGTAGTTCTCTAGTCTCCCTAAGAGGTAAGTTCAAAAGAAGCAGTCCCATCATCATGTCAGCACTTCTGAGAGAGCAGTGTATTTATAGGGCTCTTAGAGAAGGATAATTTCGTAGTGGAGGTGCCTGCTGTGTGGGGGTTTTGGTTTTGTGGATTTGTCTGTGGTGCTTTGCTCATTAGTGGGTTTTTGTTTCTTTAGTGAAAATTCTACTGCCTTGGAAGTTTTTTTTTGCTGTTCCTGCATTTACTGATAAAGAGCTTGAGCAGTAACGGAGGCTACAGGTTTGGCAGAGCATTTAGTGAGCAAACTGGCTAATACATTTTAAAAAGGTGCAGATTTGAGTGAAGGGAAAGCTGAAGCAGAGAGAATTTTCAAGAAAGGCTGTGTCCACATCCAAAACCTTAAACTAAAGTTGGATTGATTAATGAGCACCTTTTTCCTGACAAGGTAGAGTTACTGCCGCTGTATATCCCTGGCTGGATCTGGTGCACATTTGACTCCATTGTAGAGGGTTCAGTCTGGATTGTTGACTTGCAAAGTTAGAGAGTCTGACCTGGTCTCAGCTATGTGACTCAAGCTATGTGAATCTTCAGACATATCCTGATTAATGAGCACCTCCTTATTCAGACCATATCCCTTATTACTGTCATGACCTGACCCAGCCTGTGATTATGCTGTGGGTTTCTAGCACCGAGGGTGTACTCTGCTTGTATTTGACAAGTCTCACCATCTGGCCATTGGGAACTGCTCGTGTCTTTTTCTTTGGAGAATTACTGTCAAAGGGCCTTATGTTTATGGGTAAGTTAGATTGCCTTTACACATAGGGCAAAATAAAATGCCACGAAAATACAGAAATAAAAGGGTTAAGTCTTACTAACCTGAATATTGAAACCTGCAGAACTGGCTTGGAATACCAGAATAAGTCACCAGTGAGAATCAGAGCAGTATGCAGCTTGAGCTTTTGGAAGACACTCATGGAATAGACAAAACTTACATTAGAGACTAAAAAAATATTCTGGAAGAGTCTTGGGAATAACCTAATAACTAAATTGCTTAAATTTTAGAGGTTAAGTGTTCAAGGAGTCTTGGCAGTAAAGACAGAAATACAAGGAAATTATTGATCCATTCACAAATTACTTTGCAGAAATAAGGTTCAGGCTGAAGGTGCGTGGATTTTGCCACGTTCCTCAACATGAAAGGGAACCAGAGGCAACTCCTGTTCTCTGTGCAGACTTCCTAAAGAAGCCTGCTGTTTATGAAGAGATGGGGATCACCTGAATTTCCGGAACCATCTGGTTCAGAGAAAATACTGGTAAGTAAACATGAAAATTGGTAGTTATTTTGCAGGTCACAGGGAAGCAGAAGGAAGTAATTGGTATAATTTGCACCTATGACTCTGTTCTATACATCTTGCTGCAGTTTAGTCAGAAAAGAATGGAAGAGAGGTATGGGAACCTACTGATATTTTACGGGAAGAGTTGTAATAGGTGAAAATGGCTGCTTTGGAAAACCAGCAGAGGGCGTAGGAAAGCTTATCCCGGAATTGTGTTTACTATGAAAATAAATAAAGCCTAGTAAGAGCACATTCATGCAGAACAGAGGAAGGGTGAGACTGCAAAGCTCACCACTACCATGCGTCAAGATTTGCACCAGGCTTCTGTGAGATGAATTGCTATTAATATCTTAATGTAGATCCTGGGAGAGCATTGCTGGCACAGGATGGCTGGAGCAAGTATATGGGGATTGTCGGCAGGGTTCAGCAACAGTGCTACCGTCTGCACGGCTTGTAGGTAATTCCAGCTGTGTCAGAGTATTTGAGAGTAATTTTATTAAACACACTTCCCAGTGTTTAGTCTTCTACCTCCCTGTACAAAGGACAGCTGAGGGCAATTTTTTGTTTCTGAAGAGAATTCCAAATTATATTTGTTCCTATCAGGGAGCTGTGTTTCCAGCTATGATCCAGCCTTGCACTTGCACTTCCCTGTTCTAAACTTGCATTTTCTGGCTCTTACAAGGAGTAGATATCATACTGTCTCTGTCTCAGAGTAGTGTGGGTACTCTGGAGCAAGAATTCCCTGGTATGATTGTAATTCAGGGGACATGCTGTTCCCAGAGCAGGAGATCATCCCTTCTCAAGCGGTGCATTCATTGTAGGAAAGGCTGGTAAGAAGCATAGCAAAGATATCTCGTTTTGGACAAGGTTGGGGTTCTTCCTGCCTGTCCATCCATTAACAGCTGGGTATTGAAGTGATCCCAGTGCTGCATCAGGCACTGCTGAATGAAGCAGCAGAATGAAAGAACTGGTGAAGCTGGTGGAGCACATTTGTACATCTGACATCTTCCTTTGGAAGTAGTTCTTCTGTTTTGTACAGTTTAGTTACCTAAAAACAACCCAAATGCTACTAGAGGGAAAAGCATGTACCTGTCATCTGGAAGGAAGGAGCTAGGAATGAGAGAGAAGCATATGGATGTAGCGTGGCAGAGACCCAGGAGACTCAGAAATGTAAAACAAATTAGCAGCTAATTATGCTGAAGCTGCAAGTCAACAAGTATTTAAAGTAAGCAGCCCCTTTAAGAGTCCACTATTGATCCCTGATTGGTTTCTTCAAGGCAATGGGCCTGACATGTAGAGGTGTTGGACTGTTGCCCAGCTAACAGCTGATGCTGCAAGGGCATCTCAGGGAGATTCTCCACTGCAGCTCTTAAGAGTTACTTTAGATCTATTAAAACAGAGGCATCCTGTGTGTTTTGGTTTAGGGCAAATTTGGGGAGAAACATCAGGATGGAGTCTCTCTAAAAAGCAAATCCGAACCGCCCCTCCTCTCAGCCGATTCGGGACAGGGAAAAAAATATTCCTTGGAGGAAAGTTGAAAAAAATTGTTTATTTAACAGACAAAGCACTCCCCAGCACAACAAATGAACAACACTGACCAACAAACCCTCTGGCTGCTGTGCAGAGATGACAAATTCCCAGAGTCTCTCTCTCCCGTGGCTGCAGCTCGGCTCGCTCAGTTGCCCTCAGTCCCTCTGGGGCTGGGAAAGGCCGGGCCCAGGGCAGGCCCGGGGGGCCACAGGTGTGAGCTCCTGGTGCCCTTTTGGGTTTTTAGTCCAGAGCAGGTTAAACAGCTCCAAGAAAAAGGAAAAAAATCACAGTCCGGAGAACTTCTCTGCCTCAGCTAGCCAAAAACTAACAAAAAGCAAAGGAGAGCTCTCTCGCCGTCTGCACTGCAGACAACACAGGCCGTGAGTGAGGGAAAGCTGAAAACTCTGATCTTTATGTTTTGAAAACAATTGCCTCAGACATTCCACTGCTTCTCCTTCGCTCTCAAATCCAGTTTTAAAGGTACAAAACTTATTTCTAAGCTAAACAGACGAATGGGGATACAATTCAGTATCAGCCTAGGACACTGTGCTAATGGGCGTCATCTGCTCAAGTCTTTGGGCATCTTCCTCCACACTGTCAGTTCAGTGCTGCTGGTGGGACACTGCACTGCAGGGACTCAAGTGGGTTTATACTATCATGACCTACAATGGATGGAAGGTTATTTATAAGCTTTAGGACACATCTGACTGAAAAGTAAAAATACATATTAAACTCCTTGAGTTTTAATGTTTAATTGCTTTAATCCAACAGTCTACCATGCTGCAGTTGCAGTCATCAGATTATCGTCAAATCCTTAGCAGCTGGCAGAGCCTGGATATTTAAAATGACCATCTAAAGACACTTCTGACCCAAAGGAAATTTCTGTTGTCTCCCACTACATCCCAAACTGTGTAAGATGCCGCAGCCAGGCACTTCAGGAGCCATAGAAGTGGTGACAGGACACCTGTAAGTGGTTTTGTGTTAAGGATTTCTGCACATCTAGTGTACCAGACTGAAAGGCAGAGTGATAAATCCTAGCTGGGCCAGGAAGGGAATCAGAATCACTCTGAAAGTGCTTCCTGGTGTAAAGTTACATGACTCTTCCCAGAAGCAAAATGACATTACCAAGCATGTATGTCTTTACATAGTTCTCTGATGCAAGGAAAAGAAAGGATCATCTAACATTGAGACATATTTTCTGTCATTCCTTACACTTGTTGTCTTGGAATCTTATGTTTCTTACTTTGCTGTAAAAACTAATTTATGTATTCAACTTCATATTTGCCAGGAATCTATGGTGATATATTTTATAGCCTTTTATGTGGAAGTAAGAGGCTTGCTCCTCCTGGATTATGTTAGTAGGCAAAAGGAAATGTGTACCAGCACTCAGAAGAACTGCACGTTCACATCAGATAACCTCATATCTTAATATTTCTGTCCTGAAGGATCTTCAGGAAACAGGTCTGGGTACGAATGACTGGCAATCAACAACCCAAATAACAGACTTAGTAGCAGCAAATGCTATTGATTACAGAAGGGGAAAAGAAAAATCTTTACATTTTGTATGAGCTCTAGAGGCCACAAAGAATAACTTGATGTTTTACAAAAATGAAATTTATAGCAAGATACACTTCTCCTTGGAACACTTGTTTATTCTGCCAGCTCAATGAGAACTTTAATATTAAAAGCATGCCAGGAAAACCCAGCTTGAAGTTTACAAAACTAAATGGCTCAGTAAATAGTCAAAGGACCAACAGAAGTTACATTTCTGCAACAAATGGGTAAACCAAGGACTTCAGATGTGTAAGAACAGTGCAGCAGGGTAATCTCTTACTCAGCTCTGGCGACATTTTCCCCCAGGCTGGGGTGGAAGGAGTCATCCTGAGCATTCTCCCTGTGTCACATGGGCTGCAGTGCTCCAGAGCTCTTTGCCTCTGCAGCACATTCACATCAGGCTCTGCAGCACGTGGAGGTGCAGCCCTCAACACCAGCTGAAGCCTGAGTGTGCTGTCCATGACTCAGCTTCCTCTGTTATTTGTGGCTCTTTCAAGCTAGAAAAGACATGCTTGTGAACCTCAGGGCCAATTTGCCTTGCATTGCTCCACCTCAACTCAATCCCCCCATGTAAAAACAATTTCTCATTTCCTACCCCTATCAATGGTTTGCAAGGTTTATACAGTCATCTACAGATGATATATATGACGTTGGCTTCTCTTTTCTGGCTTGGGTGGCTTTCCACCCTTAACTTTCTGCACTTTACAGGCATGTGAGCAGCCTGGCTTTCCTGGGCAAGATCTGCATTTGGTCTTTTGCTGTTCTGCTGCACTAACACTAACGCCTTAACAGGTAGGGCAGCTGTGTGTTTGCTCATGATTTATGCACTGAAAATCTTGATAGAATATACACTGAAGCGTTCCAAAATCCAGATATTTTCTGACATCTTTCATAGGAGCAGTCATACCTAGTTTACATAATTCCTTGCAATCACAGTGTTTTAGTAGATCCTTCCATTCAGTTGCCATATTTTCACTAAACTATACTGTGCAGGCTTTCAAAATATGATATTTCAAAATTAATTGTTTCAAGGGGTTTTCCCACTAAATGCTAAGCATTACCAACTGATAATACCTTAAAATGGCCATAGGCCAACAATAAACCCAGACTGTTGCTTTTACTCCTATAATGCATTACATTGATCCCACATCCAAGTAAATGACTGGTAAATGGCATTGTCTTTTTTCGTCTTCGGTACAGGACGTGGCAGTTACCTCTGCTTTCCTGCCGGTGGAAGGTTCATTGTCCCACAGAGAAGGGAAGAGTGACCTGTGAGGTGTGGAGCTGTGTCCATCACCCTTGGATATTTGAGAGTTTTGTATGTGTCGGTAGAAGCTCTATTATTCATCGTGGAGTCTGTCTTGGTTTCCTTCCTTGTCAGCCATGGCTGACATAGCTGCATGAGAGAACACATTGTGCTTAGGTTTGTCCTTGACTCTTTCCCACCTAAAGCCATCGTGGTTCTTCCTGTAACACAGTTCCTGGCAGAAAAATGGCCTTTTATAGAAGAAGGGAGAAGCAGTACAGTCATGGCACAGTCCCATAGCCATATACAGAGCACAGAGAGGATTAGGTGGCCCTGCTATGCCCACACAGTTCTCTAGCAAGGAGCTATCAGGAATTAATCAGCCGGATCTAATGCAGCATCTTGCCTTCCCCCAAGTCTGGGCAACGTGAGTTGTAATCTGAAGCAAAGTCCTCTCCTGAGGGCAGATGCTTTTCAGATTGCTGACCAGAACTGACTTGAAGGTTTAAGTGCTTGCAGGAGGGTGCCCTCTTCTTAATTAATAGGCCAGCTGTTCAAATTCTTGTTACTAGGCAGCTAAATATAGAAATCAGCCAGATGCCTTTGAAGTTTCATTTTAAATGACTTGGTCTTTTGGCCCCATGAATCATCCATTTTTTCTGTACTGTGGCATGGCTCCAAGAAGCGATCCCAGCACAGCCATTAAGAGTAGCTGAGGTACTTTGGGCAGGATTACAGCCAAAGCCGTACGTGAGTTCCAAAGTTACTCAGGGTCAGGAATCAGTGCCAGAAACTGCAGCCAGCCCACCTTGAACATTTGTCATGTCTCAACGGCGAGATCACCCAGACTCAGAAGGTCATGAAGCATTGAATCATTTGGAAATTCACCTGTTTTTTCTGTGGTTAGATACCCTTGCACTGTGTTCTTGTTTTGCTGCTGCTCCTCTTGTTCCTGGGTCACCTCAAGCTGACTAGGGGCTCACAGGGCTCAGTAGAGTAGCCCCAAGTCCGTGCTTTGTTCCTTGACACCAGCCCTCAGTTAGGAATTTGAGCTCTGAGTAAAGGAAAGGAAGCCTCTTGGTAACTAGCAAACAACCAAAGGAACTCTGATAGCAAAATAACTTTTTACATTTTTTTCTTCATGCAGTTTGTGGCAGCAGCTCCCATGCTCACCTGAGCGAGGCATTTCAGCATGAAGGCTCCTGAACTCCCAAGCCCATTTATATGCCTATTTGTGACAGCAGCAGATATTAACAGCAAATCAGTCAGGCAGAGAGAATAAATAAATCCTCTGTTATCCTGTATAATATTTTACTGGCTCACTGATTGTGAGGAAACAATCCCCCTCTGACTGGCTAGGGGATGGTTTCATGTCCAGTAGCAAGTGCAAGAAGTAGCTGTGCCTAGGATTGGAGGTCATACAAATGCATTAAGTCACGTGTCAGGACCGTCCAGCTAAACTGTGCCCACCTGCCCACATGGTCAGTAGCTCTTATGAGCAGTTTTACCATAGCACTTTCAAGCCATCACACCAAAAAAAAATGTCACAACTGGTTGTCTTGATGTACTTAATCAGATCCCTCTCAGTGTTTTTGTGTAAAACATTATGGGAGCAGTTTATGGGCCTTCTTTCCTCCTAAGAATTCCATTTCTGCTAAGACCTTACACCTTTAATAAATCTTTGCTTCTCAGGGTTTTACTGTGTATCTGTTATATCTTAAATGCTTGTGGGGTCTTCTTGTGTGACCAAGGTGTGCATTCCTATTAGATATAATCTCAGAAGGAAACTTTTGAGAATTCTGAATATATGCACCTTGTCGTTCCCTGTTTTAATTCATTAGTCACCTAACAGCACCTCTCAAGGTTACCAGAGCAAAAAATGAAATCTGCAGCACAGCTTAAAGGGTTTGGAGGAAAAAAATAAAGTAGTATGATAAGGGGAAAAGGTTTTGTGCAGTCCAAGACCTCTGCATACTGAATGTGTAAAAATTTGCAGCCTGTAATAAAGGAGTCTCAATGGACTTTTAGAGGATATTATTTACAGAGTAGTTACTTACTGTTTTAAAAGTCCATTGAAGAAGTAGGTGAGTTATCCTTATAAACTAACCAAATGCTTCAGAAAAACATGAAAAATAGCCACTTCAGCATTTTCCAGATATGGAATTGGTGACTGGTTCTCAGGTGGATGTAATTTATTTGATTTAGTTCCATTTAACCTTTTTGCTTCTCTTTGTTTTTTTAGTCATGTATATAAGGCTTTTGCTTTTTTCTCTGTACTGTGCTACAATTAATTATTTTTTGGATACATTGAAGACTAAACTGAAATTCCTTCATTAGTGCAATAGCATAGATTTATGAATGAGTACCCAGTAGGTTTTGAAAGGCCATCTTCCTCCTTGGCCAAGGTGATGATATTGCAAAAAGCCTCAGCATTCCTGCACATCTGTTCATCTTCCTCTCTGGCATGCCCTTTCTGTAGTACAAATACAGATCAAGGGTACAGCAAGAAAGAGGTAAATGTATCCAGACAGAAGGAAAAGGAAATCTTGCAGTAGGCACCAAGGTCTCTTTTACAGCATTGAGAGCCATACAACATTGGGGATATTATCCCACAAAACTTAGCTTTTTGTAAGGGCTATTATTCTAGCTGATGTTTTGGCATAACATAATTTTCAATATTTACAAATACAATTTTAATTGTTCATTATCTTTGGCTAACATGGGATGTGTTAACCTAATTGCTTTCCTGCTGTCTGATGATGCTGCATGTCCTGAATTTTGAGACTAAAACACAGAGAAATGCTGCTGATTCACTCATCAGATCAGCCCCCCAGGCAATGATCTCTAAGCTTCCTTCCAGCAATGTCTCCTTGTGTCACTTGTGGAAGACACTCATCTTTGCAAGGACCCAGCACATTCAGAATTGGCTTCAAACAGTACAAACCATTGGATGTGGTTTTTTCTGTCTTTGGAGACAGAACTTGCTATCTTAACACCAGAAGATTGTTGCAGTCTCAGCCAGAGGTGTAGAACTTTAAAGATAGTACACCAGCCTGATCGGAAATGCAAAATGTTGTCCACATCCAACAGCAAACACACAAATTGCCTTGGAGTCAAATATGGCCCACACTAGCCACAAGAGGACAGAGCAGGCCATTATTTCTTGTGAGACAGTTGCTGTAGTACATCCATTAAAAAGCAAAACCATTTCTGATGCAGGTGTAAATTGTCTCCAGGAGGAAACCACCTCAATGTGAACCTCAGCCAGCTGACTGAAAGCAACTCACCCCAGCTACTGGGAGTGTAAGAGCTCCTGTGCTGTACCTTGACAGCTTTCACCACAATCCAGCTTTTATCCAGCCCATTACTCTGCAGTGTCTGCCTTAGAGAGGAAATGCTGTCTCCTGCAGCCCTGGGGAAAACCTGATGCATCCTGTGGAGTTAAGGGGCATGCACAGGAGATCCCACCTCTGCTTCCCACCTGACATGTGCATTGAGAGCCCAGTGGAGGCTGTGGCCTAGTACTCAATTTGTTTGGTCTCAGTTCTTTGTGCTGAAAGGAGGAAAGAACAGAACTACCTCCCTGAACCTGTGCTTGGAGACAGCACCGAGTTCTGAGCAAATGTTTTGAGAAGGGAATTTTTCCCTCAGAGCCCTGAGGTAAGCAAGTTAAAAAAGAAAAGAGAATGGGACAAAAGATGCAAAGAAACAATTACAGTTGGGAAAAAACGAGGCTGTGCACTGTGGTAAAGACCACTTCACCTTTATTCATTGAAGGCAATTGCATTTCTGCATTCACACTGCCTGTTGTAGCTCCACTTACAGACTAAACTATTTGTCACCATAACGAAAACCAGTCTTTGATAAATGGTGTCACTATGGGTGTTTCAGAAAACATGGA
The DNA here is from genome assembly GCA_013397295.1 of Polioptila caerulea. Lineage (NCBI taxonomy): Eukaryota > Metazoa > Chordata > Aves > Passeriformes > Certhiidae > Polioptila > Polioptila caerulea. The sequence continues at coordinate 947,495 of VYXF01004872.1, read as the reverse complement.
TACCATGGCAAACAATGCTGGCAGGACTCCTGAAGACACAGTCTGCCCTCTGCTCCCTCTGCTTTCACTAGGCTATTCACCCTGGAACTTCTTCCAGCTTTCCCTTGCTTGGGTGATGAACTGGGCAGATGGCATGTGGGGGCATGTGGATGAAGAGTCTCACATTTGTTAGGAGCAGCCTTGTTGCCTTTCCCTGAGCTGGTACTTCACTCAAGCTGAATGCTTCTAATGTTAGTTCAGGCACCATATGGGTGAGAAGCATGGAGTCTTCCTGCAGGGACCTGGAGGAACATGCCTTAGGTGGCTCATGTGTTCCTTCTGGCACCTGCTCTGTGGGACCCTCCACAGTCATGAAACTCCCCTCCCCGGCCCCCTCCTGCTTGCACACACCGTGTCTCCATCTGCCCCACTCCACTTCTGCTCCTATGGCACATCCACAGCCACACTTCTGCTCCAGCTCAGTGGCAAGCCCCCAGGATTTTCAGCCAAGAGAAAGCAAGGCTTAGCCTTTGCATTCCAAGCGGAGCTGTGTGCAGGGTCAGAGAAATAACCTCGTGGACCTCGTGGCTCAAATTCAATGGTCACAAGTTCTGTGTAATCTTAAAGGAAATGGCAGCCTCTGTCCAGCTCACCTTTCCAGCCTCACAGCTGAAATGCAACAGCTTCTAAATTTGATGTCAGCTCACAGCTTCCATTTTCACTTCTTTATCTCCTTTAATAATCATCTTCTCTGATTAAATAGGGGTCCATAGTGTCCCTGTGTGACATGTAGATGTGAGATGTGAGATGTAGATAGCTCAGTAGTACAGCATATGCTGATTTACCTAGGCCTGCATTTTATTTTGCTTCTAATGGCAGGAGCCCAACTCATCAGCATACAGAGCTCTATTTACAATATTCATTTTATCTCACTTGAAGCTACATTCTGAAAGTTAACCTGAACCTTAAAATGGTTTGTATTGAGAAGATAGCCCTGTTAATCAAAATCTTTTTTGCATATTATCAACTTGGTTAAACAACTTTAAAGAAGTTAATGACCGAATGGAGGAGCAGTATGCAGAACATCAGTAGTGATGCTGATCCAGCTAACAAGCAAGAACTATTTGTGAATGGGATTTGGGCTAAATAAGTGATCAGAATAGGCAGAATCTTGTGGACTGAGTGTTCAGGTGTTCCCTTTTGCCAGTGCCATTTCATTTGCACAGCACTTGCTACTGTCAACAGTACCTTGGGCAGATAAGAGGGCTCCATACTCAGCTGTAGACCTTTGTCCACTACTTAAACTTTTTCTCTGCATCATTTCTAGAGATGTAGGACAGTATGGGGACTTTTTTTTGGAGAGCAGAATCCAAGAAGTACTGGGGAAATTACCCCATCCAGCATAGGACTTGGTTGTCCCTAGGATCTACAGGAAGTCACTCAACCCTCAACTCCATGGAAAAGTTTCCTTCTTTATGGTCTGGGCTGTTGTAAAGAACAAAAGCCAAGACATTTTGCAGCACTTCAGCAGTATTTTGCTTACTGATGGCTGTTTTGGCAGGTAAACATCCTTGGGAGAGTAACAGATAGTGAGGAGTGGCAAGAGAGATGATCGTTGACCAGTGGGTTTAAATTAATCAGAAGAATCAGCCTCACATAGTGAATTACATGTGATGTGCCTTTATGTGGAAAGTGTTTTTTGCAAGTCCACCAGCTTAATATGCAATTGGAGAGTGCCACAGCAAGGGAGAGGAAGATTATTTTTCTTGCTATAGTCTACTTTAAAGTGCATTGGTAATGCATCTTAAATGATGAGTCCAAACTTTAGATTTTGATTGTTTTCCTTTTTAATGGGAAGAAATCATGCTCTTGTCCTAATGTACTAATTTATCCTGTTGAACTTTGTATGTCTGGAAAAACATCACTGCAGTACTGGAAGATCTTCAATCCTTTCAAAAGAGAGACTACAAAAAATTCCTTTTGCCTTCCTCACGTCACTGTAGAGACTAATAAACGTTGATATTGCACAGACCCAAAGTGCACCTGGTGTAGTTCCCTGTCTTGGTGGCGCTGGGCTCAAAGTATGTACTGGCAATATCAGTTCTGTAGCACTTTCTCCACCCCCCAAATCATATTTTTTAAATTAGGAGAAAGTTGCAAGAACCCTTTAAAATATTTTCATGCATAGTCAGATTAACTTCTTTGCTTTTACAGGACAGCGGAAAAAAAAGAGCCATGAAGAACAGAGGAGGCTCCAGTGCCACAGAAGCAAGTTTCCACAGGAATTATGAGTCTTATCTCAATCCCTGCTGTATGGAATAACGAACTCTCCCCTACAGCAAAAAGTGGCAAACCCAACCCTCATATGCTTCCTCCAGTAGGGCCTTCTAGGGTGCCTATGAATTGTATTTTTAAACTTCTCTGCAGAGAAGCAAGAGCTTTTATTAACTGTCCCTCACTCCCTGCTGCCCTAAAGATGATAATTTTCTCACTACAGTCTAATTGAAAGTGCTTTGGTATTGCAGCTTGAACAATGCATCCAAAGTTCAAGTTTTGATTGTTTTTCTTTTTAGTGAGAAGAACTCCATACTTTCATCTTGATGGACTAATTTGTCTGCACACATAACTGCGGAGCTGGACTTGCAGGTTACATATCCGAGTTACCTCCTCTGTTGATGTGAGTTAAGTGGTGGATGTTGTCTACCTGGATTTTTCCAAGATTTCCAGCACAGTTTCCCAGAGCCACCTCCTGTGGTGGGCCATGTGGTGGGTGGGGAACCCTCTGATGGGCTGCACACAGAGGGGGGTGGGAAAGAGCTCCTTTTCAGACTGGCAGCCTGGCACACACAGGGTCCCCCAGGGATCAATATTGGGCCCAACATTGTTTAATATCTTCAAAAGTGATCTGGAAGATAAGATCAAGTGTATTCTGATGAAGTCTGACAATGAAATCAAACTGAAAGAGGAAGTGGGCACTTCCAGGGAGCCACACTGCAGGAAGACCTGGGTAGGCTGAAAAAGTGGCCTGAAAAGAACCTTATGAAGTTCAACAAGGACAAGAGTAAGATCTCGCACCTGGGTGAACATAATCCAGGAGTGCAGCACAGGCTGGGATCTACCTGACTAGGGAGCAGCTCAAGTGGACCAGGGGGTCCTGGTGAACAAGTTCAGCATGAGCAAGCAGAGTGCTGCTGAAGCAAGCCCACGGGATGCTGGGTTGCATCAACAAGGACACCAGCAGCAGAGATAAAGTCATTGTCCTGCTCCACTCAGTGCTTGTCAGGCCACTCTTGGAATACTGTGTTTGGTTTTGGTCCTCACTCTGCAATGGGCTGTGGACAGGATGGAGAGGGTCCAGAGAAGGGCCACATGTGCCACGTGTGGAAAGGCTGAGAGTTGGGTTTGTTCAGCCTTGAGGAAAGAAGGCTCAGAGGAGACTTTATCACTATGTTCCAGTATTTACAGGGTGGCTACAAAGAAGATGGAGACTCTCTNGCAATGGGCTGTGGACAGGATGGAGAGGGTCCAGAGAAGGGCCACATGTGCCACGTGTGGAAAGGCTGAGAGTTGGGTTTGTTCAGCCTTGAGGAAAGAAGGCTCAGAGGAGACTTTATCACCATGTTCCAGTATTTACAGGGGTGGCTATAAAGAAGATGGAGACTCTCTTTTTACTAGTAGTCATATGGAAAACACAAGAGATAATGGGTACAAGTCACTCCTGGGGAGATGCTAATTGGACACCAACATTTTTCATGAGAACAATCAACCATTGGAATAATCCCCCCAGGAAAGCAGTGGACTCCCCAGCACTGCACACTTTTAAGATCCACCTGGACAGGGTGCTGGGCTGTCTTGTCCAGACTGTGCTTTTGCCAAGATAGTTTGGACCAGATGATCCTTGAGGTCCCTTCTGACCTGGTATTTTATGATTCTGTGAAAGATACTGTTTTCCTGGAGCTGGAACAGTCCATAAATCTTCAGCTTTAATGAGCAGCTAAGAAACAGCGCCCATTCTCTTCTCTCCCTACCCCCGTGCCCTCCCAGTGCTCTATCAGCTGACTGCAACAGTTTTGCCTGCTTTCCTCCTCAGTCCTAAAGTTTATAACTAGAAATGGCATCATCTCTAAGGTAAGGATAGACTCCACAAGACATTGAAGGAGAGAACGGAACTAATGGAAAACCTTTTAGAAGCCTCAAGGCTTTAAACTCTGGCAGCTCTGCTCCGTGGGTACCACAAAAAAGCCGAGCAGTTGTTTGTATAAACAACATGCAATCTTTGTACATGACTTTGACTCATTTTTCCTTATCCTCCTCCCAAATTAGCATTGCCAGATTCCCACTAGCCTTCTTTCCCTAGTGTCCCACATGCCTTGAGCATCACTAGACTTCGATTGTCTCTGACTTCAGCTTCTTTAGCATACTTCATGCACCTGTTTTGTTTTCAAGAAAGTGAGTTCCCATGTAGCTGCTCAGCACAGATATCCCTTCCCTCAGCCCAACAGTTTAGGCTGTATCCCATAACCAGGTCACACCTCCAAGGGCAATTTTTTTGAGATTTCTAAGGCTAGTTTTCTAAGGCCTACTGCTTGTGCTAGAATACAACACCTGTGTTGCTTCCTGCTGTGTCTTGTTTTAGACTCCTGCTTACTAAGGCAAAGACAGTTGTTTAGATCTCACTCTGTAATGCAGACCAGACCTGTGAGTCTGGTTCCTCCTTCCCTTCCTCAGCACCTTACCTCAGTGTCCAAAGTCTGTATTAGAAGCAGCTGAATAATGATGATGGCCTTAGGCTGAGGACTCAGGTGTTACATCCTCCCTTGTCTGACTGTGGTCGAGTTGAGTTTGACTCTTTGCAGGCTCCTTCATAAAGCTGGGGCAATTGTTTTCCTTCACTGCCCTAGTTTTTGAGTCTACCCTCCAACCTGGCTTTACTCAATGAAGTTGACTGTATAATTAGTGTCTCCCAAACAAACTGTGCACATTCTCCTCTGCTGAGTTTTCCTTCCGCTCCCCATCTCCTCAGAGTAGTAAATCACAGCATTTCTTTCTGGGAATCCTCAGTAAGAAACAATTGGATTTTTTCAGATCTGGCTTACCGGAATGAGGGCTTTTACATGTTTTTTCTTGATTTTCCAGCTCTCTAGGAACATAAGAATATCTGTACTGGTCTTATGAAAATACACTTAATCTAATATCCTGTTTCCAGTAGCAGCCTCAATGCTCTGGAAAATCCACTTGAACAAATGGCCCATAGAGCCAGCAAAGGTAAAAGGAGACACTATCAGGAGTCTGTGAACCTGGCCATTTTCAATTATCCCTCCTCATGTATCCTCAGCAGTCATATCTCTTTTAATAGCAGCACTGAATATGCGTTCCTGCTTATTTCCTTTAGCATCTCTCCATGGTCAATGAGTTTGTCCTTGAGCCCACTGATCCAGTGTGCCTCCAAAAGCTGCCTGTAGTGAGTTCCAGAGGTTACGTGGGAATAATCTCCACATCTCCAAACTGAAGTTCCAGCCTCTGTAAATGTCTTCTGACAAAGGCAGGTGCTTATTCACTTGACTTTTTACTAAACCTACTCCAGCTTTACTCCCTTTCTTTAGATGCAGCGAACAGGACTGCAAACAGTACTTAAGATCATCATGGTTGTGTAAAGTCTTTTTAGAGCCAAAAGTCTTGTTCTTTCATAATGATTCCCCACATTTTGTTGGCTAAATGTGCAGCAGTCTGCTAAAAACCGTTTCAGTGAGCTGTCAGTGGTAACTCCAAAACCGCTCTTAAGTTGTAACTGCAGATTCTAAGTTCAGCATCATGTACTTGTAGGGTTAGATTATTATTCCCTCCAAAATGCATAACATATTTTCTGATCCTGAAGCTCATCTATCCCCACTTCCATCACACAGACACACATTTTTACAAGTTCCTTGCAAAGCAGTGTTCCTTTTCCAGGGAATTGATGAAGACATTGATAATGACTGATTTCAGGGCTGGTTCTTAGGTGAGCCCTTCAGTAGTCCACATCCTAAGAAGTCACCATTAAGTCAACCATCTGCTTTCTATTCTTTAAATCCAAAGATGGTGTTCTTCTTCAGGACACTCTGGAATACCATCGACATGGAACATTATTAAACAGTTTTTGAAAACCCAGGTGAATGAGACTGACTGGGTCTCCTATATTCATGTGCTTATTGGCACCCCCACAGATGTCCAGAAGGCTGGATCAGAGATTTTCCTTGGAAAGCTTATTTTTATGGAAGCTTATTAATTATGGAAGCTTTGCTGGTTCTTTCCCAGCTGGTTGTGTTCATCCCGTTCCCTGAGGACCTATTTTATAAAGCAGAGTCCTTCTTACCAGGGGTGGTAGGGAGGGTCACACGTCTGTGGTTTCCAGAACCTCCTCTAAGCTGTACTTTGGGATGGGACCACCCTGGCAGACAGCACTGTGTACATGCTGCTGTGGTGTTGCAGCACTTCTGGCCAAGCTTTGGGATATGTTGCACAGCCACATTTCCACTGGGCTGGGAGGAGATGTCTCCCCATCATCTTCATTGGCAAAAAGAAAAGATTTAATTGAGCTCCTCTGCCATGACTTTTTTACTCCTGGAGGTCCTTTCTACACCTTGGTCATCCAACCATCTCACAATTCCTACTGCTTCCTGCTCTTGAGTATTTACATAATATTCTTGCTGTCAGCATAAACATCCATTCCAAAGTGCTCCTCTAGTTCTTTTTTTGCCCTCTTAATTTCCTGGTTACAGTTGACCCGAATTGCTTTATGGCCATTTTTGTTCTCATTCGAGCATTACGATTTTAAAGTATTGGCTTCTGTTAACATGTAGTGCATACATTCTTTACAGATTATTCCTATCTCCTGGTCTTAATAGGCGTAAATCCCTCCTTTCTACCCAAAAACTCATCCACCTGCTGGCACTCAGGATCTTTTCTTGCCCCCATGGTTTCTCACAAGAAACTAGAAGTATTCTGAAAAAGTCAGGATAGAGTCCTTGGACTACAGTCTCATTCCTAGCAGCAGACCTTATCATAAGGGTATCGTATACCCTTTCCTACTATTTGGTGCCAGCATTCCCGAACATCTGGGACCTCATTCTGGCACCCTTAAGTATCCTCCCTAGGCATCAAACTTCACTGCCTTGGTGCTCAGCAAGCGTCCGTGCTGCCCTCTCAGCCACCACAAACCCAACTGCTTGTTTTCAGCCAGAAACCCACTACCACCACCTTCTTCTTCCTGTTCTTGAGAGTCCCCTTTATCAATGGATTGTATTTGGTGCAAGAGGACCTCAATATGAGCTGGAGGCCAAATCTCATCAGGGGCAATAGCACTTTCCTTCCACCAGGACACTGGTCTTCCAGGGAAAATTTTTAAAAATCCTGACCAGACCAGAGAGTGAAGAGAGAACATCTTTTTCTGTCCTACAATTAACAAACAACTGGCACAGACCACCCATGGTCTTCCATGTCCAAGTGAAGAGAGCTGACTCTCTTCAAATAAAGGGCTCTGTGCAGGCTTTCTGGTTTGGATGGAAACACAGTGGTGGTTCTCTCCACTGTTACGTGTTCCTAACCTGCACAGCTCAGCAGCACCTGGGGCCTACCCCAGAGGAGGCTGTATTTCACTAACACAGTACATACAAAGTACTCTTTGACTGATACTTTATTAAATGCTTTTCCTGTGATCATTGTCCTTGATATCCTGCTCTTGCAGAGGAGTCTTGGCAGGAGTTGTAGGGGTTTTTTAATGCAAGTATAGATTTTAGAGAAGTTAATCTGGCAAATAAAACAAGGAATAATAGTAAATGGACTTCATAGTAAGACTGCACAATGAAAATATCTTCTTGTAATTTATAAGTGTTCTAATGGTATAGAACTTTTTATTTTCCTTTCTCTAAAGAATTCTGATTTCTCATCTGACAACAAAGCAATGTTTGATCATCTCTGTGCATTCATCACCATGGTACCAAAGTGCCTTACAATAAAAGAAATAAGGCAGTCTTTTTCCTGAGACTTTCAACAGAAGTGCCCCTTGAAGGATTTTGACAGCCTGCCTGTGTCAACCTATTAGTGTTATTAGTATTACATTGGCATATATGCACCAATGAAACAAACCCAAGGATTTCTGAGCGTCTTGGATGCCATTGCAACAGATGGCTGGGAATAGGAAAATAGCCCAGACAGCATTTCTGCATGCAGTAGTGCTGCTAGTTGAAACAAATCTGAAAGCGTTTGTTCACCCTGAAGTCATTACCAGATGCTTTAGTGGATGGAACTAGCATTGATAATGTGGCCAAGTGAGTGAAGCACTAAAATATTGGCAGTTTCAGATACAGGTTTCAAATGTCTTGGGTTGAGCTTGTTACTTACTGAAGAGATTAGCATGGACCTATTTAGTCTCTCTGAGACTGCCCATCATCCTTGAGGGAACAAGATCCTTTGGACTGACAGACAGGACACTCAGCAATATGTGAAAGTACATGTTTACATTCATGAAATTCAGTAACAAGCCAGAAATGGAGCCTCCAACAACAAATAGGAACACTTTTTAATAAAAAATAACATTTCTAGTTCTCTTTCTCCTTTACCACATCTCCCTATCCTCCACCCACACCCCCTGCCAGCTTTTCTGCCCCTTCTGAGGTGCTGTGCAATTAGTACACTGAATTCATGTAACCCTTCCCATTCTGTTAATTCCAGTTGATGGCAGATACGTGTAACAACCACATTCAAAGAGAGGATTCTGTAATTTATTTTCTGAAAGAAGAACACTTTCTTTCTGCTTTGTGCTCATCTGGCTGAAGGTAGAGCTTGAGTTTATAAGTATTTTTATTTATCATTGTCCTCCCCCTTCCACCCCACAGCTATTTCTTTCCTCCCAGAAGCCACAGTGCCTATTGAGTGCCACAAGATTAAACCTAATGACAGTTCCATTTCCAGAAGGTGGAAACCGTTCCGTTTCCAGAAGAAGGTGGATATACTGCTCTGGTGGAACAACAATTATTCAGAAAAGAAATATGCACATGTTCATCTGCAAGGTACCTTTTTATAGTTAAGCAACATCAACAGAGATGTAAGCAGATGTAAGGGAGCAAATACTGTGGATAAAGTTAAGCAACTGATCTGCTATGAAACCTGATCTGCTACAAAACATGGTGAGAAAAGAATTAGGAAAACAGAATAATCTTAAATTTTCAGAGTGCTCTTTAAAACCTTGACACCACGTCAGGCAGTATGTGGTATATATTACAGATAGCTCAGCTGCATCTCACAAACATGTCTTAAGTTTTCAAATTTCCACGTCATTTAGCAACAGCTGGCATGTTGGGTTTTTTTCTTTTTTTCTCCCTTACTAATACAAAATTCTTGAGTGGGTTGGCTGTGAAATACCATCTTTCTAAGCAGAAAGCATCCAACTCTGCTTTTTTTTCCCACATTTTAAAGAGCTAGACATGAGACAAAGTGGGGAACTGAGCTGGGAGAATCAATTTCTGCTTCTGATGGGGATCTGTATCTGGGTGAATACAGCGAACCTGGGTGGTCCTGTGCAGAGATGAACATCATCAATATCCCTTCATTAAATGCTGCTTCTTCTTTTGTAAAAGGAAAAAAAAACCCTAGATTTATAGGCGCAAAATTTACTCTGGATTTCAGGATACTGAGAATCAGGCATTTCCATTCTCCCCATGCCTACCAACAAAGAGGTTGACATAGAATCTGGGCAGAAGAACAGTGAGAAATTAGACAGGTTTCTAGCAGAATTCCTAAGGAATTCCAGTGAAATAATCTGCAGAAATTACTTCTATCTGAAAGAATAGATAAATCTGATAAAATCATGTCTGTCTCTGAGCACACCTAACTGGACTTGTTTATGGTCTAGCAGCTCTTAATCATTTCCCATCCCTGCCACTATCTTGCACATAAGAGCATATCTCCTCCTTTTTTACTAACTTGTAAAAAATTTGGCTCTTCTTTCAGCTCTGTGGGCACTGTGCAAATGGTGGAAATCAGACTGGATATCCCAACGTTAGCTGAATAAAGGCTTACAGGAGAAAAGTGAAGATGATAAATTGGCTTCAGTGGGGACATACAAGCTTGGCACCACTTCAGGTAGAGCAATTCTAAAATCCAGCATTCCAGAACCTGAGGAAGAAGTTACAAATACATTAACTGATCCAAAATACTAAGGAATGAAACCAGTACTTAGAAGGGGTGGGATGGGGACAAGAAGGGAGCCTGCTCCAATACCCAAACTAGATTCACTTTGACAAGTGCTAATCTGGTGAGTAGTAAACACAATCATATTTCTAAACAAGGATTTTAAAAGGTCAATGAACATCACAGAAATGTATACTTCTTGGTTACTTAGAAACAGAGCTCAGTGATTCAGAGCCATTTCTTGAACCAGTCTTTGCTTTATACAATCCCTCCAATGCAGGTAATAGGTGTGATTCAGTCTGTCTAACACTGACTATCAAGGTCTGTACTTACCCCCTGTTCCCCCCATCTCCTTCATTTCCTTCTCTGAAGCAATGTTATTTGTGAATCCTGGATTGGATCCCAGCCAGGAATATCTGAAAATGCAGTTTCATATTGCCTAAATCCATAAAGAGGAAACTATTCAGACAACTGATGCACCTTCAGGGCAGAACATTAAATTGATCCTTTGGCAAGGAGCACCATGTGTAACTTTACGCAGCAATTCCCATAAATACCACTAAGATATCAGCCAAAGCATAGATTATCTTGAGCTGTGGTTGTCTTTTCAGAGTAGCTATGAGAACAGTTTGTACTGTATGCAGGTACTTGTCCAGTCTATATGTTCCCCCCTTGTCTCCCACCCCAAAATCTGTGTCGTGAGAAGAGCTGGTGGCAATTCCTCATCATGTATAGCTAAGGTGACTGCCTTACTGGAGCATGGCAAATCACCCAGTGGTACTGTTAGGTAGTCAGAAGGGAAGGGCTCAGATATTCTCCTGCCATACTTGAGTGGAAGGGAAGTAGCTGTTTCTTCCTATGTCTCCCATTATTTTCTTCCAAGTGTTGAAAGATCTCAGGGTAAGTAGTATGGGGTCTTTCTGGGCCAGACGGGGCCTTGATGCCCTTCTTTCATTTTCTCAGCCAAAGGAGTGGCCTCCACTGGAACACTGTATGTTCCAGCTCCCCCTTTTCAGTCCCTAGAGGTTTTCAGTCAGCTTGCATCTCTGGGTCAGCACCATATGCAGCTGTGTGTATGTGTAGAGTTGCACATGCATTCCCACACATTCCAGGTCTGAGTTACAGTTTGAACCACAAACCAAGCTAAGCCATTTTCTGAGTTGTCTCCATCATTCTGCAGAAAGATACTGTTCCCAAACAATTTTACTAGGAATGTAAATGTAGTGTATACAAGCTTTGAAAATAGCATTTTCCATAATTTTTAAAGAGAGTCTTAAAAAAATAACATATATTATTAGTACCTTTTCCTGAAAACCCTTGCGGCTGCCACTCTGCATGATTTCGTGGAATTACAGTTTTCCTCTCTGAGAAACATAAATGAAACTCTTCAGGTTTTTCAGCATAATATTTGTGATCCTCTATTCTAATGCACATTTTTAACTCTTGGGCCCTCTTTGGTAACTGGTTACCTCTCAAGCAATTGAATGGCCTTAAGAAATTCACTCTGATGAAACATTCTTTGTGATCAGGATGAGTTAAGTGTTTGTTTTAACTCTAGATGCTGGGTACATTTTTGAATATGCTTGGCTATTTTTTTTGCTTGTTTTTAAGTTATTTACCAGCTAACAATGACACACAATGTCATCATCCATAACAACATCTGCTGGTGTTAAAACACTCCTCTCAGCAGATACCTTCAAATGGGTATATGGTGGCATAGCTTTGATGAAATTCTTAAGATTCAATGAGTTGAGAAGGCAGTTAAATGGGTTTCTTCAGTTCATGTGCGTCTCTTTCTTGTGCATCACTCTACTCCAAGAGATGTAGAGATCTGGATTAAATTCAGCGTGGCAAGTGACGTTCTCATGATCAGGAATCTAGTTGGCACATTACAAAATCTTTCAATGCAGGCTTTCAGTTTTGAGTGGGCTGGTGATATCCGCATTTTCAAATTCCTGCTAGCATCTGAAATCAGGAATAACATCGCTCTGAAATTCCACCTCCAGAGAGCTACCAGATTTCTCCACAAGTATAGCATGAAGGATGAGGATGCCTCTCATCTCATTCTCAATCAATCTCTATTCAGACTGATTCATCCTTCCTTAACACAAGGCTCTGAAGGAGTTAAATTGTCAGTCTAGTAAAGACTGTGGTCTTGCCAATCTTTTCTTTTTTTCTTTTTTTTTAGGGTGCCAGACATAAAAATAAAGAAGATGTATCAGCACACTTCCTTAGAAGCTGAGCTTCCTGATTAAGAATGAATGCAGGATATACAGTGTATTTCATGCTGAAATGCATTCCCTTCTAGAATTTCATGAGTACAATTAGCCATTAGCAAGATCTCCACATACACACAGGACTCAGGTCAGGAAATAATAGATACAGCCACATACTGCTAAAATGGGGAGAGGGAGAAAACCACAAAACAAGAGCCAACAGTTGTGTTAGTATTGTCCTGATACTGCTCCCTGTCTGTCTGTAGTCAGGCTGAGAAGCAGGAGTGAGTGATCATGTTGTAAAATGCCCAGCAGGAGCTACGATGCAGTGTGTTTGTACTCTTTATCACTGTGCAGTGGTGATAGCTGATCCTGGAATGCTGCATTTCACCAGTTTAGTCCAGGGTATGTATATGTCACTGCCTTTTAGGAGTACCTCAAACATCCATGAATTAGAATTATTTCAGTGACAGGAAGTTCTTTCATCTTTTTGATGTCCAAGTACTAAAAATACCAGTGACAAACCTGAGCACTCAAGTATGAAAATGAATTTGAAAGTCCCCTACATTTGGTGCTGCTTGGGGCCATCTCAGTGTACAGGAACCTGTTCTGTCTTTTTTCTTTTGTGGTTTCTTTTCCCCTGCAACTTTTTCCTCATTGGGTATGGGAAGGACTTCTATTGAATTGGTAAGTGCAGCATGCACACGACTACCTGATTCTAATCTCTGCATCTATTCACCTTTGCTGTGTAGAGAACCTGGCTGCTACCAGATTTAAGACATTCTCCAGCGCTTGGGATTAGCTTGGGGTTACCTGAATCTGGTGCTTTGAGGAAAGTCTTCTCTATGTACATTTTACATCCTACTGAGTGAATTGCAATATTTTCCATTCTAATGTGTTGTACAAATAATCATTGTGTTTTCCAGCAGTACTTGCAGATATTTCTGATATCCTGGTGAAGAGACAGGTTCTGTGGTGTCAGGGCTAAAATGGGTAGATCCATGTTGGATTTGTGACTCTGGAGGTAGCGTTTTACCTTGGACTGAGTATTGTGGAAGGAAAGATACAGACTGATTTGCAGAGCATCATGTGTTTTTTTGATCATCTGCCTATTTCATGTTCAAAATGGATAATTTCAGAGGAGTTCCTGATATGCAAGTAAATATGTACAACTCTCCCTTCCTGAATGACAAAGAAACATCTCCCTATATACTTCAGGATATTTTTTTAATATTATTGTTTGTGTTTTAGTGCTACAGCTGGTTCTTATGCCTGATGCTTTTTTCTTCTCCCACTGAGTCTAATTTCCTCAAAACTGAAACAAATCATGTAACTCTCTCCATGATCATGCTGCAATGATGTTGTCATACTTATTTTTATCTTCTCTTGTACAAGCCATATTAAATAGTGGCTATTATAAGGTTTTTCAATTTAGACTTAATTGGTAATCTGAAGCCTACCATTTTTTTGCCATTCATCATAATGACTTTAAAGTGTACTCTGCCCAAATTCTGCATCCAGTAAATCAGGAACAGATTATAGCTCTAGGAAAAGAAAGAAGTCTAAGGAGGAAAGTAAAACATCTAGGTAGAACCTGCTTGAGATCCATCTATGTTCCTATATTGAGGCAAGGATGGGATTACTGGTTGTTCCCCAGTAATAAAAATTCCATTCTAAAAAAAGCCTCTGGTGGACAGATGAGCTCAAGTCATACAGTAAATATTTGGGAGAGTTTGTGGCATGTATCGAGAATCGACACAGAAACATGTAGCTGAGCAGGACCTAAAGGAACCCTATGTTGTCAATGTGTCTTTTCTTTCTGCTTGCCCTGGTGAGTGGGATTATCTGTTTTCACAAGACAGTTGCACTCAAGAGAGAGTATTTGTATGAGCTGAGCTAGAAAGGCTGTGTACAGGCTAGTAGTGCCATGCCAACACTCACTAGAAAAAAGTATCAAAGAGGATACCAATTCCTGCCTGAAATATCTCTTTCTGAACTGGGCTTGAGCCTTTCTTTTGCTCCAGAATTGCCTCTTCCTTGCTTTTATGTCTCCTTCCAGAAGTGCTGTGCTTGCCATGCTAGTTCCTACTTGGATCACAAGCCTCTGATTTTCATTCTGATGCTCTCTCCATAAAATTAAATGCAGAGCTCAAGGCCACTGCGTAAAGTAATGTTTGCGTCTTGAAGGGGCACATCTTCTTTAAATGTTCATGATATTGAATAAACATGCATAGCCTTAAAACTGCCTGCCTCTCCCCTACCTCCCAAGATCAATACATACCAGACTAGAGAAAGATAGTTTTCCTAAAATTTACTGTTATAACTGAAGTTTACTTCAATACCTGAGTTGTCCTGATCTCTACTTGGCTTATTTAATCAATTCTAACATCAGCTCTCTTTGAGGATTTCTGAAATATATGTATAAAAAATAGATGTAGTTTTTTTTAATATTTCACTGTATGACCTCAAGGCTCAGAACCTTATTTACAGACACTTTATTCACATTTTTTGGCAAGTAGATTTTGCATTAGTTTTCTCAAAACCTGAAAGCAGCATCAAGGATTAGAGAAATCTAAAATTCATCATCTACAGCTCCTCAAGTGTGAATTTAATATGAGAGAAAGCTGACAGTATTATTGCTGCCAGGGTATATGGCTCTGAAACCATTCAGTAGGGCCAGAATGAATTTGGTTTATATCTGAAAAGGATGCTTATTGACAAAAATGCATCAACCCATTTCTCAAGCGAAAATCAAAAACATTCTTATCCGGGATTCACATACAGAACTTTGGAAAGCATTTATTTTACAAACAAAACCAGGCATATTGCTTCCTCTCTATGCTGCATTCATCAATTCAGTATTCTAATAGTTTTAACAAGAGGCACCAGTAAAACCATGGTTTGACCAGAGCAAATGATTTATAATGAATGCTCACAAGCTAGATTAATTTAGTCTCATTCCTCTCAAAGTGACTGGCTTCCCTGTGGGGGTGTTTCCCCCTTTGCTAACCATGAAAAACCACCTTTGGGGACAGCTTTGAGTGACCAGCTCCATCAGAGGTCACATCCAGACAGAGCTGTCCATTACACTGCTTCCTACTTCCTCCTATTGCTCTTGGAGTAGTTGCAGAAAAGTACTTGAGATTTTATTATCTGAGCTATGGGATCAGTTATAATTAATGTGAAAATGTTTGTTTCCTGGCAGGATGATGCCACGTCTCAGGATGTGGGTAAACTGATCATGATGATGGTCTCTCCCTTTGGGTGAGGAAAACTGGGAAGAAAAGCTGAGGAAGCCACACATGCTTTTATTTCTTCAGTAAATTGTGGCAATTTAAAGCCAGGTAGCAGAGAGAGTTTCAGGTCTTACGCTAATTATATTGATTTTCCTTTCTGGAACACACAGCCCCTCTACAAAATATTGCTGTGAGAAAAATATTGGACATCTGCTAAGCTGTGCTCAACAGAAGTATTTATGTTACCCTTAGACTGAATTAAGCAGGGTGACATACAGCAAATGCATAGGAATAGTCATATGATTTACTAATTTTCATCATCACTACAGTTGTTCTAACCTTACATTCTGAAATTGAAGTGCTTTAGCAGAGACTGTAACATTGCCTCTTAAGCTTTTAAAAGTTACTCTTGTACGTTTCAGAGAGCATGTTTACATACTGAGTTTTTGACAGATACATAGATATAGATTCCTGTACATACTTTCGTAGATAAAAGCATTTTTTGTACTTTAAGAAACCGATTGGGAAACAAAGAATGTAATAAAAGAGGACTCAATTTCTCTCTCTATTTGAGGAACCATGGTCAGGATCTAATGAGCTGTAATATGGGGAAGGATAACTACTGATCAAAGCAGCTGCAAAATTACATGTAAGCCAGGAAATGCAGTTTCAAGGACTCTGATATCTTTCATCTTCTTTTATCATCTCTGGATAAGGTGAGGAGTATCCAAAAGGGCACACTCTCAGCCAGTTTGCTGATGACACAAACTGGGAGGAGTGGCTGACACACCCAGAGGGTTGTGTTGCCATCCAGAGGGAACTGGGCAGGCTGGAGAAATGGGCTGATGGGAACATCATGAAGCTCAACAAGGGGAAGTATAAAGTCCTGCACCTGGGAAGGAGAAGTCCTAGGCACCACTATATGCTGGGGGATGCCTGGCTGAAAAGATGCTTTGCAGAACACCACCTGGGTCAAACACAAGCCAGCAGTGTGTCCTGGCCGCTGAGGCAGCTGATGGTATCCTGGGCTGCATCAGGAAAAGTGCCTCCAGCAGGTCCAGGGAACTGATCTCCCCCTCTGCTTAGCACTGGGAAGTCTCTGCCCCGTGCACTCTGTGCAGGTCTGGGGATCCTCAGTACAAGAGGCCCTAAGACATACTGGGCAGAATCTAATGAGGGGCATAAATATGACAGAGGGACTGGACTATCTCTCTATTAGGAAAAGATGAGAGAGCCATCAGCTCTGGCAAAGAGAAGGCTCAGGGGTATTTTATCAATGTGGTAAGTATCTGAAGGGAGAGTGCAAAGAGGACAGAGCCAGGCTCTCTTCAGTGGTGCCCACTGAGAGAACCAGAGGCAATGGGCATATACTAAAACACAGGAGGTTCCCTCTGAACATCCAAAACCACCACTTTTTCACTGTGAAGGGGACCAAGCCTTGGCACAGATTGTCCAAGAGGGTTGTGGAGTCTCCATCCTTGGACATACTCAAAAGCTGTCTGGACTTAGTCCTGGGCAACTAGTTCTGGGTGCTGCTTGCTTGAGCAGCAGGGATTTGACCAAAGGACCTGCAGTAGACCCTTCCAGCCTCAGCCATTCAGTGGTTTGGTGAGAATCCCAGGCCAGGCCGACATAGTTAGGATTCCAAAACTGTCCCTTGGTTTCCATATCATTTGAGCAAGTGAATTCTGCTTGAGAGTCCAATGAAGGAGGCAGAACGGGAGGAAGGAGGATATCTAAGACTGGAGGAACATCTATGTGTTCTAGACATTAAGTCACCTGGTTCCTAGAGTGAGAATAAAAAGTGTAGGAGCCTGTGAGAGGTCAAAATTACTGCCAGCAGCTCTAAAGGCAGACAAAAAGAACTGGATAGAGCTTGTCCACAAGGACTACTGAGAAATATTGTCTCAGGTGGGTGGTTTCATGAGATCAGATGACACTTCTCTACATCTTCCCAAACAGCACCATCTGAATGCTTGAGTGGTCTCCTGGGGCTCACTGCCTTCAGACTGGCCATTTCTTCACTATATTGACAATGAAAGCATATTAAAGGAAGCAGCAAGTGCCAGAGAAAAGAGACTTGTGGGTCATGCTGTCGAAGCGGCACCAGAGAAAGTGGCAGCAGGTCATAGAACTTAAACACCAGATGAGGTAGATACAAGATTTTTTTTTAATTAAAAATCCCCCAGTGTTTGCCCAGGCAAATCCTTCATGCTCATCTGAAACCATATTTAACAACTACAAATTTCAAAGGGTCAGTGGTACAGGGGTTTAAAGAAAAAGATCCTGCAAACATGTGAGAAGACATTTTTCAGTGAGATGATTAAGAGGACTAAATTGAGGAGAAAAAGAAGTTTCTAATTTTGTTACAGACTCTTACTGCTCTGCACCTTGTTCTGCTCAGGCTGGGCTTAGGTACCTGATTTGATCTTCATTACTCTACTAATTTCCAGTTGTCCTACAACTGGGAGAAAACTTCTCAGGTGAAAGGCTTACGAATGCAGAGTACAGACCAAGCTTACCTCAGTCCTTGCTGCCTGTGCAAAATACTGCCAGCCCAGAAGGGCAGCTTTTAAATCCAAGTCTTTTGATGCAGATATGTCAGATGACAAGAACTCAGCCTTGCACTTTGACATACCGACATCTATAGTTCAATTAGTACAAAATTTGACAGCAGAACGTTCTTCTAGCATTAATAAGTGTTGTAGCTGGGTGTAACGTGAAATGATACTGCTAGTCATAACATGAAAGTTCCAGAAGTCTTTCCCTAACTGGCAGAAGAGAAAGCATGCCAGGTTTTTCAGCCCACGGATTTTGGGAGAGGAGTGAAGAGAACTGGAGATGGCCTATGAACTGCCTTTGGCAATTACAAGATTAAATGGAGACACATGTCTTAGTTCTATATAGATTTTATCAGCATACAGAATAGCCCATCGAACTTCATTTTTCACATTTTCACCAATTTCCCACATCTTTTTGCGATTAACACATGGTTCAAAGACTGAAATAAAAAAACATTGATACTTTATATCATCTGGAATTCATCCATAATTTCTCCCTGAATTATTCCATGTTGTCTGGGAACAGCATTTGACAACAACAATCTTCAAAGGGTTAGTCCTGCAGGAGCTGTGTAAATCAGATCCTGCAGACTCTTACATGGATAGTCCTTGTTTAGTCAGATGATGATTAACAAGGAAAGCCGATCCAAAACAATTAAAGTAATATAATGTCTTTTTAATGATTTCATGCTGCTAGACTGAAATACCTGATTTTGTGGCGTAAAGCATAAGAGCTGGGTGTCCATCCAACACCACAGGATCTTCAGCACTCCACCCAGCCATGTTACACGTGTGCAGGAAAACCTCTTCTACCTATAAGGGACCCTTCCACAAAACTAGTGTCTAAGGATGAAGGAACATTGAAAGATGCAATTTTTCTTAAATGACACTAACACTGAGATTTTCAGTGTATATTAGCTTGGAGAAATTCTATCTTTATACAAAATCTTGATTATAAGTTTATTAGAAAAACTTAGGTTTCTTACTAATTATAGTGATCCAGGTGATCTTATATTCCTAAACCTGTTGAGTCATATTTTTTTCCATCAGTATTAACAAAAAATCATGAAAATGAAGCCAAAGAGGACCATTGTTAGGAAAGCATCTACTCATAGAAGTAGTGGCAAAATTTAGCATTTTACAAAGAAATAAATATCATTTTTGCATTATTGAATATTTTTATAATTATTATAACACCTATTCCTGCAAGCAGGAAAAAATTTCTGAAATGTAAAATTTCGATATTATGATGATGGTTTTTTAGTACTTAGCTAAAAGTTATGGTAAATATAAGCAGGACAAGTCCTACATCTGCCACGTATTGTTATAATTCAAGGTTTATGAAAGTACATTGAGTGATATCAGCCTCTGGCAAAGCGTGACTGATGTGAATGTCTGCCTCACATAGTCTGGCACAGCAGCAAAACACTGGGCTGAGGCTCAGCCCAAAGTCCATTGTAAGCTCTGCTGAAATTACTTGCAAGAAATGATAATGTGCAGCTGCACAGTCACTCTTTGTATATCAGCTTAGCATCGTGAAGAAGGGCACATCCAGGGGAGGTACAGAAGTGTTTGTGCCATTGTGCGACACATTGTTTAGGTTTAATCTAGATGTACAATGAAGCCAAGGTACAAAACATGCAAGGAAATCCTCGTAGATGTGGCAAACCTATGTGTTGGGAGCAAAAGCTATGGCTCTGGCTACACTGCAGCTACTGCTCTCTGTAGCTGCTGGAAGGCTTCCAGCCACATAGACCGTGTTGTCTTATGGGGCAAGTAGTGCTTCCATCAGCTCACAAAGACTGGTGCTGACAATGTGGGGCAGGTACCTCGGGAGTACATCCTCAGGAGTAACCCCATTCCCAACCAGGATGAGCCGTGGGTGGAATCTTTCCTGTCCCATCTGTTTGATTTCCCTTGCAGAGACCCAAGAGTGCAGGCAGGAAGGCAGCTGCAGCATAGAACAGTAACACCTCGATCTGAACAAACTCCGGACCAAGAACTGTGAGGCACAAGAGTAAGAAATGCAAACAGCCAGATTGAAAAATTAGGGCTAATTTTCGCTGATACTAAGATATTTGCCATCATGAATGCACTTAACTTTCTTGAAAGGTTGAACAAAAACAACACAAAGGATGTTGCCTCCTTGCCAGCCTGGGGTAAGTGACAGTAAATCCAGTGGCTCTGTCTGAGGTAAGTCATGTCTTATTACTCACTGTGTATGAGAAGATTTAAATTACTTCAGTGAAAGTATTGGGCAGCAGGTTTAAAATTAAACAAAAAGACACACTTTTTTACACATGACTACACTGTAGATTTCAATAATGCTGCTTAGTGTCAGCTTAAGACTACAAGCAGGTTGATGAGGGCCTTGGAAAATCCATGAGTGCATTAGAAGCTGTCAGCTCTAGAAACCCTTAAAGAGACCTTAAACAGTTCATAAAAATTGGGAATCTGCAACAGAGGCATATTCAGGGACTTTGCATTCATTTATATTTCTCTTGCTTCTATGTTTAGAATCAGAGCATTGAGTTAATGAACCTTTAAGAGTGTCTGAGATGTATTTGTTCACATCTATGAATATCAAAGCAGACACTTAAAATGGATGTTAAGAGGTTATCATAGTCAGTGTCTATGCTGTATACCTGTATACTTTCAGCATGCTTTTTTCCTATTTCATTATTTTAAAACTCCGTTAAGGAGTATGTCACTTGCCTGAGAGGCATTTAGAATCTTTATTCTCAACCTTACCAGAAAAGATTTCCCAGAGAACTGATTTGCAGTCCCTTGCTGAGGAGTATCACTTGAATACTGCTGGACCTTCACAGAACCCATGCAAAACAAACATCCACACTGGCTATGCACCCCAGTAGTCTCTGTCTCTCTTTCCAATGTGATTTGTGGCTGTTCTCTTCTAGACTCATCTACATCATGTTTTCTGGTTTGCTAAGATGAGTGTCATGACCACCACCATCAAAAGACTTTCTAAAGTAAAATAATACAACAGCAATTGCTTTTCCTTTGTCTGCAGAATCTGTTACCCATTATAGAATAAAAGTGAATTATTCTGATATAATCTATTCTCAAACACTCACACATAAAATTACACTGTTTTTTACTCTCTATGTGTTATCCTCCAGGTAGTCTGATAGTTACTTGTTCCATTACTTCTGTTTCCAGAAACAGAAGCTTTGCTGATCGGTTGCTTTTTCTTGCTGTCTTTTTAAAGCTCTCACATATTTACTCTTCCCATTGGATGAAATGCCACCTATTAACCATAAATGGTCAAAAGTGGATTTTATTAGCTCTGAAATTTAATTGTCCAGTTCAAGTTGTGTTCTAGGACATAAAGGTGCCATCCTTGCCTTGGCACTGACCGCTCCACTAACCAAGCTAATTAATTGTAGAAGGTCAATCAGCTGATTGATGATGGAGAAGATCAGTGAAGCCACATCAAGTTTAATTTATCCTTGGACTGAGGCATGCCAAACAAAGGGTACTTTGGAAACACCACCATTGCACCCTTAACTTTCAAAATGTGCACTCTGCTGTTATGATCATCTGTACTCTGTGCAACATCTGTGGTTCTAAGTGATTCTTTCCATATGGTGAAAGTTCTGGAAATTGACAGGCTAATTTGTACAACCAGAATGTACTCATATAAATAAGATTACACTAGGATCTTGGGGGCAAGGGGAATTTGCAATGCCATATGTGTTAATTTCTGTGCCAGATGAAATTATTTTAATCTACTGCAATTGTATGTGCTTTGCACAGGAAAATGATACTCTTGATATCTTATTCTTTCTGCTGTATTTATGAATTTCTCAATGAGAATGCTCATCTGTACTTGAATAAAATCTCATCTATTACATCGATCTCCATCCTTCCTTGCTTGATTACTAAGCATGCCACAAAAAGAGGCTCTTGTAGGCTTTGCTCCTTACCATTTTTTTGCTCCTTACTTTACATTTGCCAAAGAGGATTATACCAATTTCAAAATGGGGATGATTTTTGGTATATTTTTTTGGTGGAAGACAGTCATGGTTTTGTGTCTCTTAAATAATTTCTGCAAGGAAAGAAAAAGGACAGGACAGACCTGTCATCTGGCTGCAAACATTATTTGAGTTATAATAATGAATTGTGAAGGTGCAAGCTAGGGATTTTGAGACTCTTTGGACTGAGCATGTTAGATATAGGAGGAAAATCCTTTGATGCCATCAAGTTCTCACTGTAAGCCTCCTCCTGATAGCTGAGCAGATGTATGCAGATATTTGACTATCAGGTTTGACAGGAAAGAGACTACAGAACTCTACAGGTACTGAGCATAACATAATTTTGGACACTGTCAGTGTCCCTATTAAAAATCTGGAAGTGTTGTTGAAGTCAATGTAGGATTTGTTGTTTATTTTCCATCAAACACCCAGGTGAAGAAGTCTTCACAAAGTCAGTTTTGACAGTAAGTTTAAAAGCATCTAAAGTGAAGACTGTCAAGATGACTGAAACACCTTGTAAATCATTGCTTTGGATAACTTTCTCTCCAGCTGGACACCTTCAGAAACTTCTCAGCTTGAAAGAATTATTTGGTCAACTGGTTTCCAAACGCTATTTCCTTTTTTTTTTTTTTCAGTGTAGCTGCAAATACAATAAACTCAAGCAGAGTGAAATGAACTGGCACTTCAGATTAATGTCAACATCTGTGTGAATATACTTCCCATCATTGGATAGCACTATTAGCTATATCTAGTTTATTTGGGTTGCTGCATTTAGTACTGCAGACTTCTCTTCATTGCAGCTGCAGGCTATTAACCTAGAACATAACCTCTTTTCGTTATTACTTAAGGCAGTAATAGTAGTCCTACAGATTACAATGAAGATGCCTTGTGGAAAAGTAAAGAAATTAAACTCTATGTCACTAGAATATTTCATGTCCCATAGTAAAGAGAGTGTATTAATGAAAAAAAAAAATATGGGGAAATAATGTGGAAACACTTAGGTAAAGATGAGATTAAAGGAGCAGTGCATGGGGACAATAAGAAGAGCAAACTCATACTAGAATGATTTAGGAAAGCATATCAAATGTTTTAGGCCATGAGCTGAACACTCCTGCAACTAGGGTTTGAACATACATTTCAGGTAGGCTTGACTCAGCATGGAAATAGGCTATGTGAACTTTCTTTGAAAGTTAATTACAGACCATTGCAGGAGGCAGGACATTTCATCATTCAGACCCTTGATCTTTTCTGGCTTGTTGAGACCTCCGTTCCGACGAACATCTGAAGTTACCACAGGCATCTGTTAATTTGCTTGCCTCGGAACCCCCTAGGGATTTGTATGCTGCAGTTTCATGTTTATTCAGAACACAATATCAAATTTGATAAAAATTCAATAATGACATTCAATTGGACAAGAATGTACATGTGATTTTTTGTTTGTTTGTTTGATATTGAAGTTACTAGTGAATGTAGATGGGCATGAGAAGATAAAATACATAAAAAGACAGAAAGATCATTTAGTTGGACTGCTGATATTTGTTCCCAAGACCTACAGCTTTAAAGTGCTAATTAAGGTCAGGTGGTAACTTCTCATGTGTGCATCAGCTATGTAACATTGCAAATTGGGTATGCCTTGCAAGGGAACATTTCTTATTAAAGGTGGTAAAACTCCTTTTCCCTGTGATTCAGAGGAATATGATCCAGACGTAAAAAGATAAAAATCACTGAATATTGTTTTTTACTTTGGACTCAATCTTCTAACTCACCCCACTCTCTGAATGATTCATTGCAATATTATCAAGAGAGAGCTGGGAATGTGCATTATAAAGGACAGACCAATTTCAAAAGAGGTGATGCTATCAGGAGATGCATCTATGAGAAGAAAATAGGTAAAATAGATACAGGGATTAAATTTAAGGTAATATATTCAAATATCTTTCTTCAAATTTTAATTAAACACTCAGGTTTATCTTTCAAGTAGTGCTACGCTTCCAGCACTGGGCTAAAAAGAGCTAGGAGTCTCTGGGACATGCAGAATTTGAAGTTCACAGCCAGTCCTGGAAGCTTTATAAAAGCTGCTCTATTTTACCTGAAGACAGACACAGCCACCATGAATATTCATGCTTTTTAATTCAATAAAAAGTAGCAATTAGTTTATACTATGTGCAATTTCAGGATGCTCCCCTCCCTCTCTTGAGCGTAAAAGGCACATTCTTACTGTAAATGATGAAAAAAGCCTTTTAGTTAATCCTGAGGCATCCTTCGGAGTGACTGCTTTGTAAGTATCCCTCATCTACTACAGCAGATGAAAAAAAACCCAAACAGCCATCTACAGTATAGTACTTCCCTCCTGCGCCATGCCTCCACAAATACATAACTCAGCCAGAGCAGCCCGTGGCAGCCTTTCAAAGCAGTGAGAAAGGGCACCCATTTCTTCTGGCCAAAAGCCACTTTCAATCCTGCAATGGAGAAAGTTGGAAAAAGAATACTTTTCTAGTTAATTCAGCATCTTCCACACCACAACATGATTTGCTGTTTTCCAAATAGTTAGGATGTCTCCTTGAGAGGAGATGCTCTGCAGGGTCCTTTTACCCTTGGCAGCACAGTACTTCAAGATGCCATGCTGCTATTTGTGGCTTCCTACCACAGCTGCACATCAAATACACAAAACTGCAGCCAGGCACGCTTTGGTAGAAGGAATAAAATTATAATGTGAGGGCTGGAAGAGAAGTTACTTGGTTTTTTTGTTCTGGTAAGAAATTAGTAATCAAATGTACAGAAGAAAGTAATTGCTCGCTGTTCTAAGCAATTGTTCCAGAAAGAAGAATTTGTTACCAGGAGAACAAGGGTCAAACTCACTAATTGTATATTCATGATTAGAAGGAGGCTTAATCTGGGAAAATTTTGAAGCTGTATCCAGGATCTGTTCATCCAATTTAGCATTTTCCATGTATCTGTTTCTCCACCATCACCACCCCAAATGACAGAGGCAAAAGAGGAACTGTGGCAAAACAGAAGTGGGAGTGGTAATGCTTTAGTTCTTGAGAAGTCTAGAGAAAAAGTGAGAGGCTGAGATGCACTTAAATGCAGTCTGACTTTGCCCCACTCTTATTTCTAAGGTGATTAGGCTTTTATGTAGTTGCATTCACATTTGGTGCCATTTTGAATGCCCTTAGGTATCCTGCCTGATCTCCAGATCTCCAGATGCTGCCCTAGAAAGGTATGGATTTCCTACAGGTCCTATGGCATATCTGCAAGCTCAGTGTGAATGCAACCACAGCTGGCATCCAGAGGGTACAGATTTCAGGCGAGCATACTCAAAGTTTTTACTGGAATGTCTGATCCTGAGGCTGAAGCCGCTCCTGCCCCAGGGCCTCCACACTGTCCAGTATAACTCAGGCAAATTATATTTTGCAGCTTTAAGAGTCGGGGACTATTCAAACTGGTTGCAGGACAATCCCACAGTCTATCCTTTTCCTGCAGCCCTTCTTCAGAAGGGTCACATGTCAGTAGCCCACACCTTCATCTCTGCTGGAGATTTTATTCCACTGAGTGTTCAGGTTCAAGTTTGCAGTAAGCTCAGTGGCCTTGCAAACTCTAAGTGTGAAGCTACACCTGGTAGTAAGAACACTCATCCCTAGCACGCTTTCCTGTGGTGAACAGTGTGTGCAGTGGAGGAAGCAGGTATCCCATGGATTTGTGCTCAGCCCTTGGTGTACTTGGTGTGTTGGGATGTCATGTCAATGAAAGACAGTGATCCTTGCCACAGGCCAGCTCTGGCTTCTACTGCATTGTAGGCATTTCCATGGATCCCTTTTCTGTCCCTGCTCTGTCCTACCTTGCTTGCAAAGTATCACAGAGATATAAATCCTAAAAACTATCCTTCAGTTTGCATAAACCCCTACTCAATACCCACCTCTGAGAATTACCTCCTAGCAAGGTACAGAAACTTCTTCGTTTCCTTGACTATAGACTTCAGACCTTGAGTAAACACTCATGAACTTCCACCAACCATTTTCTTTTCCTTTCCCACACCAGATAACACGGTCCTGCATTACCTCACATTTTTGCAAGGGTTTTCAGAGGAAGAAAATGAGATAAAAAATCCCTAAATAACCAATTTAGCCAACTTCTCAGTCATCTGGCAGGAATCTGGGATCAGTGAGAATGGAGTATTTACTGTTTCCCCTTTAAGAAGCACAAAAGATGTCACTTCTGGTTTATATAACTTTCCAAAACAAGTCTTTCTGAAATAAGATTATTTAATTAGCAAATACAGTGGATTTTGTAAGAACTAGAAGATCCTCTTCAGTGACGTAACACCTTCCTAATCTAATCCAATGTGGCCTGTGGTGACTTTTATATATTTTCCTACAAATTTATCACAAGAAGGAGAACTTTGGCTCCCGCTACTCATGGGCAATCTCATGAGATAGCTTTTATTTTTTATTTTATTAATTCTTTTTTGGGAGGACTAGGGGGTAGAAATATAAAGAGAACAAGAGATTATTTCACAGAAAAGCACACTCAAGCTGCAGCCTTGAAATTATAAAGTCTGTCTCCAGCTCTTCTATTGAATCTCATTGATGTTTTGGAACTTTTAGGACAGAAAGTCTCATATTTGCAGAAGCTGTTCTATTTTTAGGAGTTCAATAACAGATAACTGACAACTTCCACAAGTCACTTCTGGCAGAGCTGGAAAACTCTCAGTCCAACCAGAAGAAAACTCTGCCAGCTTGCATTTTTTTGCCACAGTTTCTCAGGAAATGCTAGATTAGGTAATTCTGTAAGGTATGCTGATTCATCTTAGCTGTGCCATGTTCTATGGCTGAGACCACACGGGTGCAGCAACTGCTGCTGCACCAAAGGTGGAGGACTTGGTCTTTCCTTCAAATAACACGGGCTTGTATTTTTAATTTTTGATTGAGACTGATCCCTTGAAGACAAAACAGACCTACCTGTGGTGTGAGAAACAGCCAGAGCAGTGCTTCTTCAGCCAGGAATTAACATCTCAGACCTGAGTGGTTGCCCTTTTCCTTTCACCACGTAAATAGCAGTAAAGTATGTCACAAAATACCTACTTAGTTGCCCGTTGCGGCTTGGTTTATCAAGAAAAAATTTCATTCTCACTTCATGGGTATCTTGACATCATGGTGTGAGTATGACAAGCTTCAGTTCCCACCATCACTAAGTCTCTGTTGTGAAGTTCTCACCCTGTCTGGTGTGTATTGAGGAGCTGACCACAGCAGGGTTCAGCTCATGCTGGGATCCCTCAGAAGGTATCTCCATAGAAGATGACACATTTCACTGCCTTGCTACAAACATTGGACAGTTTGCAGTTTTTCAAGTTGTCAGACATAGGCTGGAGGCATATTGAATTGACTAAAGGACAATTATAAGGATTTGGGAAGCTGTTACATTATTTTTGATGTCTCACCATTACTTCTCAAGGTTTGATGTTGCCTGTACTGCATATTATAGATGCATATTACAGTCATTCTGATGCTCATACACAAGGAAATACAAAGAAAATGGGTTTTTTTTGGGGGGGAGGAGGGTTAAGTTGTTTTGTTTTGTTTTTTTTTAACATTTAAAAAGAGGTCTGTACAGCTGATGCAAAAATAAATTCACTTTGGCCTTGTACAGTAGCTTTTGCTCATATAACATCTAATGGAAAAGCTAATTGACATTCTGTCATTTCTGTTTCAATTAACTGAATTCACTGATGCCGCCCTCTAGAATTCGTGACAGCTGATCTATTTCCAAAATAAACCAAGTAGCTAAATTTATTTGCAAACAAAGATTACCTCATTCTGGAATCCATGCTAAGCCTTTTTTCCATCCTCAACAACTGGTACAAGAGAAAATGTTAAGAAAATTATTTCAAACAGTTAAATATCAAAAGGAAGACAATATGTCACAGGAAGATCATGGTTGGGAAAAGTAAATCATAGGTAGTTTCAAGTATTTTAAAAATAAATCATCATATTTGATAAAAATCAGAATACTGGCAATTAAGACAGGAATTCCAGCAGAAAAACATAGCGATTAGGGATGGTATGATGACAATTCAAGAAGAAAAAGGTATTATAATAAAAATCCAGAACTTTTATATCATCATCCACATAAGCATCTGAAAGCATGCTGAAATAATTAGTGAAGGAAAGGAAAAGAATGCCAACCACCATTTCTTGGACAATAAACAAAAGGCCTTACAGAGATCTGTCAGGGCACCACAGTCTCCTGTTCCTGGAGTGCTGAGAGGTCCCCAGGTGCGTGCTGCTAGGATCTGGCAGTCAGGGCATCCCTCAGGCACTGGGGCAGCCACAGCCCTGGGGTGAGACTGGCACTGGCAGGCATGGTGGGAGCTGTGGCTCAGGTCAGGGCCAAACAGCAGAGGCTCAGCTTGAAAGCAGCTCCCACAAAAAGGAGCTGTGGCTTCCCCAGCATCCCCACCCACAGAAGGAAGGGTATTTTTTCATATTTTCAAAAATTTCCATGTTTCCTTCATGATGGGTAGATGCACTCAGAGCCCAAACACATATGGAAGTTTGAGAAACGCCTCAGTCTTCTGCTGAGACTGGATGATTTTACTTATGTAGGGATGTATCAGTGCTGAGTAATACTGGGTTGGAGAGAAAACTACGCATGCATTTCCAAAAATACAAGAGAGCAGTGTGAAAATTAAAATTTCATTGGGCAAGTGGTTTCTGCCTGTATGAGATTTGAACTGGTTGACATAACTGTAAAATCTTCCACTGCAGGATGAGCGTGTGTGTTCATAACAAAAATCGGGCCCGCTCAGTGAACCAGCAAATAATCCACTGTCACTAGCACAGCTATTAACCATCTGCAGGGATCTTTCAGTGTAATAAAGCTGGACATGGAAATGTGGCAAATGACCTTATTATTCAGGAGTGCATTTTATGTTGCATTAAATATGCAAAATGTATTTTAAGTTAAACATCTACTTACAGCCAAAATGCCTTATGTTTTTTAACAGGTGATCTTCACCGACCTAAGTTTCATTGTGAAAGGGGTGTTCACGTGGTATTCAGCAAATAGAATTATGTACCTGTATTATTATTTAAGTAAATTTAACTTTCTACTATCTCATTAGTATTTTGGTTTGAATGTAATACACTGGCAATTTCTCCCTTTGCTCCCTTATTAATATTGTAGGACTATATCATATTGTTTTCCTCAGAGGCACAGGAAGCAGCAAAAAGGAAGAAACTCATCATTGAGCTGTTTTTATCCTCTATTTTTGGTACAGGTCAATGTGTTACAGAAGTTTTTTGAGAAAAAAGAAGAGCGGTGTTTGGCTTTTCAATGTGCAGTAGCACAGTGCTTCCATTCCAATAACTCCCGAGTAGTTTGTTACCTGCACACCTTATTTCTGTGTAACCTCTTCTGTTCATAAAGATTTGCATAAAGTGTTTATCTTGACATATAATTAAAAAAAGAAACAACCCAACAATACCCCCTATTCTGTTTATTCCCTGAACATTTCTCCTCTATTCATTCAAACACCTTCCTCATATTTTATTTTTTTGTTGTTGTTGTTCCTGGGTGTTCTACCTACAGATAATTCTCCTCAGATCAAAGAATTGGTATGAGTTTCCACTATTTTATTTGGAGTAAAGTATTGCATCGTGTTGAGCTGGTGTAGTGGAGAAAAGAATATACCCGGGGCAGAACAGAGGAAAATAGAGGAGCAACAAGTTCTGTTCCCTCAGGGGTTGTACTTCTCCTGCCTGTTCCATTGCCTGCTGGAAATGCAATTCATTTCACTGTCTCACAGTCTTATTACTTCGGTGTTATTTTTATCCATATCACTGTTCCTTATTATTTGTCTTGTTATAATGCCTAGATACTTCTGCCAAGATCAAGACTGTACAAATATGGCCTGAATCTGCCAGTAAAATGTCGCATATTATAATGGAACAGGAAGGAGTAAGAACAGAGAAAGCGAACATTATTCTTTCAGTTTTATGTAGAGAGCAAACCAAACTAAGGGAGATGTTCCTGCATCTGGCAGTCTAGTGCTGGCTTGAATGTCCCCCGTTCCCAAAAGAGGTGCAGATGGGACAGCCATAGCCCTCTGGAGGCTGTTGAACACATGTCTAGGAGTGCAAAGAGCTGCCTGTGTTTAGGCAGCCAGATACCTCCGTTCAGCCCACTTGAGGGCACTTGCCCAAGGTTCTTCAAGAAATGCATAGCAAAGCTGTGCTTCAATATAAATCCCATAAGCGCCAGTTCACTGTCCTAATCACAAATTAATTCTTCCTGGTTTCAGCTTCTCTCTTTTTTTTTTTTTTTTCTTTCTCCCAACCACCTACACTACTGCTGTTATGAAGTGAATTATCCTTTCTTGCTTTAAATTTTTCTTCTTTCTGTTTCGATCTTTGATTTTGGCTCCAGTCCTCCTCTCTCGCTCAGCAGAAGGCTGAATGCTGTTTCGGTTGGAGGCTGTGTTACAGAATGTTCTCCACCCCTTCTGCTCTTTTGTTGGCATCTCCTCCCACCTCCAGCACGCCAAACAACTCCAATGCTCTCTGAAGCACAGGGATCAATAGCCTTTGAAATTCTGTTTTAGCCAGCATGCCAGGAGCTGTTAGTAGACAGGTGATGTATTAAAACATTTATGTCTGTGAAATAATCACTCACAATCAGCTCTCCAAGATAATTACATATGTTTGAAAAAAATTATTCTGATTCATGTCAGATGTGTTTCCTTTTAAGAGTCATGTTATACATTTATTTTGGGCAAGATTAGATAGAAAAGACTGACCTTCTTAAAGCACTCTATTATTCTCTACAGTCATCTCTTTCTCTCTTTTTCTGTCACTAAGAAGTCATTCCACTTCTCTGTTAACATTTTAATCTTCTTTTTATAGCCTTTCCAAAAGCCATGTCACATACTGAACTTTTGCTGACACACGAAAGGAAGAGAAAGAAAAATGGCATAAACCTCCACATACAGCAAACGGCAAGGGCATGCTGTATTACTCAGATATGGTTGAGTAACTTTTTAGCATTCATTTCGCACTTCACTCCTTTAGTTCCATTGTCTTTTCCTTCTGGTTTTGCTTTAGTTCTCTTCTACTCAGTATTTTTGACTCATCTGTTTGTTCTGACACTTCCTTTTGTTTCCCCATCATTTTTTGTGATTACCTCTTCTTTCTTTAGAATTAATCTATTTGATTAGTTCTGTCTTCACTTTTGTTTAGCCTCTCTGGCAACCCCTTCAGGTATTACATTGCTATGAAAAAAAATTATATGTAGAGAATTTCCTAACTCGACAGCATCTGCTGTTCATCAAAATGTCTCCATCAATGTGCCTTTTTTTTGCTTTACATTATCAAATCTGGACAAATCCATGTTATTTACCTATTTAACAACCAGCTTGTGAACAAATGTAATTTTAAGATTGGAGCATCTTGTTCTAACACCAAGCTAAATGGCCACCACTGGCTTAGCTAATGTAGGGCTGTCAAAAAACCAGATTTTCGTGAGAATTTGAATTAGTAGCTGATTAGAAAAGTTATAATGACGCTTCTTGTTCCACTATGAGAAATCAGTCTCCTAATATGCATTTTTTTAGAGCAATATTGTAAATAGCATTGGTGTTCTTTGTCCTACATGTTTCATGGCCTCCACAATAGATGGAGACTCTAGGGGGACTGAAATTGCTTTAACAGCACCTTGCCCCAACTGGTTTGAATGTCACCCTCCTGCAATACGGATCTGATGCTTTCCTCCAACAGCACATTGATGAGCCGGTCTCCAGCCAAGCCGAAAGGTCAGACCAGGTGTTAGGGATACCCTCTGCAAACCTCTGAAGAGCTTGAGAGCCAGAGATGCTGTGAGATCGTGGCCTGAGGAGTGCTGCTTTGGTTCTGCGTGCTGCTTTGGTCTTCTGATAAAATATCCACACCGAGAAAGCCACTACTATAACAACACAGCCAGTGAAGGCACTGGCTGAGCTCATCAGGTACTCCCTCATCTTGAGACTACATAGAAACGGCCAATGAGGAAGGCGTGTGATTTCATCACACTTTGGATCTAAATGTGGCTATAGAAAAGCATATGGCTTCACAATTGTTTTTGGTGTTGTTTTTTTCTTTTGGTTTTTTTTTTTGGGTTTTTTTAGGTTTTGTTGCTCTCTCCTTCCCTGCACAGACAGTTGCTGTCATCTTCACGAGATCAAATGTGCACTGGTGTCATACTTGATGCTGAAATTCACACCTACTTTCCTTCTGCAGCCCCAGCCAAACTTTAAAGAATTTCTAACTGCTGAGGATGTTTTTTTAGAAGGTATTTGATCATGATGTTTATAGCAGATTTAATTTTGAAAATGAGGTGATGTAATGAATTAAAGAAAAGAAGGGGGAAAAAAGCCAGCTAGAGAAGACTTGGAGAACTACTGTTTCACACCCAAAGAACAACTGTTGAATATTCGTTCTGCAATCCCTTGCAACCAAAACCCCCGATAAAGTAGAAAGATCTGTAGGTGTCTCCTGAAGGGCCGCATCCTGCGGCGCTGGGGGCCCGCGGTTAAGGAGCCCCCTCTGAGCACTTGGCGCCGGGAGCAGGGCCAGGAGGTGCCCACGAAGGGAAGGGAAGGCAGTGCCGGCGGGGCAGGGCAGGGGCTGCGGGGGAAGCCGGTGCCGAGGGCAGGCACCCCGCGGGGCGGGCGGGAGAGCAGGCAGGGATTTTAGTCCCGAAAGGGGCAGGGGTTTCGCCCGGCTGGGCAGGCGCCGGGGCGCCGGCGCGGGAGGCGGCTTTCCCGGAGCGGTGCGGGGGTGGCGGTGACGGTGCCCGGTGCCAGACCCGCTCCTCCCTCTGTCCCTCTATCCCTCTCTCCCTCCCTCTATCCCTCTCTCCCTCCCTCTGTCCCTCTCTCC
>VYXF01004872.1:880515-913817 GCA_013397295.1 Polioptila caerulea | reverse complement strand
GGCGCCGGCGGCGGGCGGGCGGCACCCCGCGCTCCTTCGCACCCCGGCTCAGGGCCGAGCCCTGTCCCTGGTGCTGATCTCGGCGCCGCTCCCCGGCGGGAATCGCCCTCCCCGGCGCCGGCGGCTGTGCGAGCCCCGGCTGCCGCTGGGCGAGCTGGTTGTGGCGAACGCCTGGGGCGAACCTGAGCCGGCGCAGAGCTTTGGGAGAATTCGGGGATTTTGCCGTGTCTGACTTGCACTCTGGGTGTCCTCTGCCTCTCGCGCTCCCTGGTTCACCTCTGAGGGACTCTCCACAGTACGAATTTCTCAGGTTCCTGTTAGACTTTAAAATGAGAGTGTTAGCTTACAGGTAATGCTGAGAAGACCTCCAAGTATCTGTCGTGACGTTACTGGGCATAATATCAGCAATGGATCTGTAACTAGCATTTTATACCTTGGCTTGGAGTTGAAATGAAGAGAATAGCCGATTTATATAATAGAGAGACTACTGGGGGAAGTGCTTAGTTGCATTATTTAAGGTGCTGGCTGACAGCTGGCTGGCTGGGCAGCACAGAGCTGTGCTCCAAGAGCAAGGTTCTCTTGGAATCGTGACGTCACACGTTTCTTTCTGAGTGATGACTTCAAATAGCTGTTGGAGAAATGTGTCCAACCACTTTTGGTACCTTTTGACGTGTTTGAAAGGGCTAGTAGTAGAGTTGTTTAACGCATGGTAATATTTCAGTTGTTTCACACAGGTATGTGAACGTGTGTAGACAGCTTTCTGGCTTTTTTCAGTAGAAGCAGCTAGGTATTTTTAACACAGTTACACTTTTGAGTATTTCATAGCCAAAAATACAGGCTTTTCCCCACAGTGAAATTGAGACCAGATCATTGTTACAGACCCCTAAATATTTTGGTATTGAGTGTACATGTACATGAAAGGTTCCTTTAAAGTTGATGTTTCTGTATTGCCTTTCCAGGGTGAATTGTTAAACCCGTGCCGCTGCGATGGCTCAGTACGATACACGCATCAGCTTTGCCTGTTAAAGTGGATAAGTGAAAGAGGGTCATGGACCTGTGAACTCTGCTGTTACAGATACCATGTTATAGCCATTAAAATGAAAAAGCCTTGTCAGGTAATTTGTTCTTTTTAAAAGAAAGTATGTCTTTTCTTTTTACAAACCAAAATTATTCTTACTTTTACTTCCAAAGTTTTTGGAAAATACAGCAGAAGATCCTGTATGCCTCACCAGCTAGCACTTGTACCCACTTGAAGTTGGTTTTTAAGACCACTTACATATTAAAATGTGCAGTCATGGATCTGTTATGTTCTTCTACTTTTTGGTGTGCTGTAGAAATGGTCTGTAGAGGTTGGTGAATTCTGTAAGTAGTTAAATCATGCTGAGATGTGACAGAAAACTTGGATCTCCCAGATTCAGTTTCTAAACTTTAAACATGTCTTTATGGTTTGTTAAAGACTCACTCAAAGGTTGATTTTTTTTTTCTTTCTCCAAGCTTGGGGTCCAGAGGGGAAAGGCGAAGAAAGCTTCTGTTTTCTGTGTATTCATGTACTGTAAAAATGTATAAGGAGGTGACTTTTCAGTCTAGGCACAATTCAGAGCATACTAACACTCTTAAAGTTCTGTTCACCAGTAGCTGTTTCAGAAGCTGAAATGTGCAGTAACATTTTCCAGAACTCTGTTTCAGCAGCATCAGAACACGAGCTGGAAGTTAGAGCATTGTGGTGGTAGCATGTTCAGGGAGAGGCAGGGGGAGAAACTCAAAGCTCCAGATCTCTTAGGGAAGCCTTAATACCACTTTGCATAGTAGAATTCTTTGGAGGCTTTAAATTCCATCTTGGAAATTGTATTTTATAACATCTGAGGAACACATTTAGTAAGATAATTGTATCTTTTTTTAGTTTTGATCCTAAGAGCTCGGAGATGATGAAGCTCTCAAAGGCCAGAGCACTCAGGTCATTTTTCGGTGCCTGTGTTTGATTGGAGTTTTATAGAAAAGGCATGGTTGGATGGTAATGGCAGTTGTGTGAACGTGATGAGCATTCCTTGGATACAGAATATCTGGAGATTTTGCTTACAGCTGTTCAGATTATGGGCAAGTGCTTTCAGAGCCAGTGGACTTCAATTTTTTTCCTTTATAAACCCTCAAAGGAAAAGTTTTGATAAACTTTCCTTGATAGAATCTTTATGGTGTAAAAAAGTAAAGGATTTGTAAAACACTCCAAAAAATGAAGGTGATAGGTTCTGTTTCTACACAAACATGGTTTGGCATGGGGTTTAATTCTTTTGGCTTTTTTTAGCCTTTTAAAATGTCTTTATTTCTTGCATATCCACAGCAATCTCATCCTTTCCCTATCAAAGATTACAATAGCAATATTTTGCAGTTATAGTATCTGAAAATCATTGTTAGACAGCAAAGACATGACACAGTTGCCTGCAAAGAGGCATCTAGTACTATTTGGGATGTCCTAAGGTAGCCAACATGTGTACACAGAATAGCAGATGCAACAGAACTTAGGAGAGACTCTGAAACTGCAGATGGAGGCCAAGTGGATATTAAAGGACATCTGAAAAGTCATCAGATACCTTTCTCTGGACAGCAGAATCAAGCCCAAGTCTGAAGAATGACTATTCAGTTTCTGTGGAAAAGAGAAGCAAAGAAGAGTCAGTAGATGACACAGTAGGCAACAAAGTTTGGCCAAGCTTACAAGGGAAGTAGAAAGAAACAAGAGACAGAAGTTAAATGCCATTCATTTCATTAGTTGTCACCTTTTTTTTATTTTGTTTTTTTTGGGGCGGAGGAGGAAGGAAAGAAAACAGATTCATGGTTCTTGCTCAATAGTTTAATACTTTAATAGATTTATTCTTAACCCTGTCTTTCATTTTTATAGATAAATCATATAAGTCTGTGTCTGTTTTCTTTCTTGACAAAAGAGCATATAAAAAGATTTTGTTGAGTCGCAACTCAAATAATAAGTTAGACAAGGAATCCTGAGGTCAAATTCCTGACACCCAAAAGATGCCCTATCTCTTTGAGGGACACAGTAGTACCTTTCTCAGTCTCCTACACAGAATATTCCCCTTGTAGTAACAGAATTTAAAAGGGAGTCTCAAACTGCAGTCATCTGTGTAATTTTATAAGGGGAATCAGTCTTAAAATGCACTTATTCACTCCCTCATATTCTTGACTGTAATAGTATTGGCCGTTATTAGCAACTGTCTTGGCTTAAACTTTTGGACAGGTTCTGAGTAATTTTCTGCTCTACAGAAAATCTCATTTTTGGTTAGTTTTGGCAAAAAGCTAAGGGTGAGACCACTTCAGTACAGAAGGAATTTAAAACATTGTCAGCTGAAGTTGTGAAAGTACTTAAAAGTTCTTTAAAAAAGCAGGACATCTTGTATTGCATTAGATACAATATTTGGACAAGAATAGTACACTCTCTCAGCAACCAGGAATCCGCTTCTGTCCATCTTCCCAGAATTGTCTCTACCAATTTTTTACTTGTTAGAACTTTGTAGACAGAATCATAGAATCAAGAATCAACTGGTGCTATTAACAAAAATAGCTTTTTCTCAGGTGAATGTAGATTTACACCAGGTCTATACAAACCTGGTCTATTTACTCTCAGGTCTATGCAGATTTACAACATCTCTTCAGGCTTGCTTTCACCTTATGTATTTAAGGAATGTAACAATGTGTAGAGACTTAAGAAAGAAGAGATTTTTCTGGTTTTGTTTAGAACATTGGGATAGATGTGAATATTCCATTTAACATCTAACATGTTCTGTGGTTTCTGTTGCTTCATGGAAGGCAAAGTCATCTCCAAGGGGTGTCTCTTCTGGGGCAGTACAGGCAACAAACACTGTATTTCTATTCCGATAGAAGTTCTTCCCGTGTCAGTGTTCCAGTTACAGATTCAGCAGCTACTACATAATTCATTTTTAAGAACCTAATCCTGGAAACACATAGATTTTATTATAGGACTAACCCTTAAAACATAAAAAAAACCCAAATTAACCCATGGGTTAACAGTGGAAGGTGAGCACACAACCAAGTTGATGACATTAGATATGATGTATAACAGAGATTTGGAATTTTTCAGTATCCTTCTTAGGATCATATCAGAAAGACGTATTGAACCTTGCACTAGTCCATTAATGAAAACATATGTTCACGTTGCTGGACTTGCTCCATTGGCAGGGTGGAATTTGATCCAATAATAGGCAGGGCTATGTTAATAACTAGAAAATTCCCTTACTGCACCTCAAACTATAATGAGGGGAGCTGGAACAAATACTGCTTTGGGCAGGGAGTTTTGGAAGGCTTTTTGAAAAGACTAATAAGGAGAGAGAAACCTCAAATCTATGAGTCGGAAATTAAATTCATTTAGAATTATATTTGAGATTAACAAAAAGAAAGAAAGAAAGCACAAAAAGAAATATTTTTTTTGCTAGATTGTTAAAGTTATATTTGTACAGATTTCCTTCCTTAAGGAAATATAAACACACTGTTTTATTTTTATTGGTGCCATCTAATTTTTAAGCCGTTAGGAGATTACTGTGCTAGACTTGCACTTAAATATGAATGTGTATTGAAGAATGTCAGTGCTCTTGTAAGATTCAGAAATCATGTTTAAAAGTGGAATAGAATTTTGCAAAGCTTGAGAATATATACTTTGGTGCTAACACCTGTCACTTCTATAAAGTGAGCAGTAAAGATATTTAGAGAGTATGCTTTTCTAGACTGTTAGTGTAGTCTGTAATAAAACAGTGTTACATTAGGTGTTTAATAAATCCTGTTCATTAAAACATTATATTCTGGTACTTTGGTGAAATGGACCTATTCCAAAAGTATTACAGGAGATGGATGTGCTACTTTAAAACCTAGTTGTGTGGCAATTCAACACCTTTTCTGATATCACAGAAACTTATTTTAAAAATCACAAAGCTTATTTTAAAAAATAAATGCTTACTTGTTAGGCCTGATTTCTTCAAATATAAAAAAAATGAGGGTGGTACTTTTCAAAATGTAAGGGTTCACTTTTCCAGATTTTGTTAATGTGTGTAATCCTCACTCATTTGAGAAAGCTCACTGGCATCCACTAGATAAACATAAGCAAATCTCTGTAGCAGACTGCAGGTATGTGAATGCATGTTACATTAAAAAGTGCAAAAGTCAAATTCTTCAGATACTTCAGTATGGAGGCCAGTGCCCAGAAAAAAATGTGTAGTAAACGTTAAGTAAAAGTTTTTGCTAATGACTGTGCTCAGCAATAAGTTCTTCTAGCCATAACTAAGAAGGGGAAAGGAAAAAAGCTGAAATCTCCAATTATGNGTAGCAGACTGCAGGTATGTGAATGCATGTTACATTAAAAAGTGCAAAAGTCAAATTCTTCAGATACTTCAGTATGGAGGCCAGTGCCCAGAAAAAATGTGTAGTAAACGTTAAGTAAAAGTTTTTGCTAATGACTGTGCTCAGCAATAAGTTCTTCTAGCCATAACTAAGAAGGGGAAAGGAAAAAAGCTGAAATCTCCAATTATGTATTCTAAACTGCTCAATATACTTAGAAAAATATATTAATGTCTTTTCCTGTACTGAAGATCCAGAAGGATACGTTGTTCTATTCCATATGTTAGTGGACAAAAAAGAACAAAAAGGATTTTTCCAATATTGGACAATTTACAAAGAAGTTTGAACAAGAGATAAGGGACAAATCTACGGTACACTAGCCCTGGTACCAAGACCCCTGGTACATGAACCATTTCTAACTACAATTCAGTTTTTGGCATCTCAAATGAGATGCATTTTAAGAGGCCTCTCGAAAAGAAAATATTGAAGCCTCACAGGCACCCTTTGAGTATGAAGGCACTATGCAAGGGCTGTTGAGAAATAAAATACTTGGCTGAGATAGGTATGAACTGAATGGAAATGAGATTCAATGCCTGAGTAGTCATTAGAAGGTAATGAATATGTCAATAAATGCTTGGAAGGACTTAAAAAATCAAATCAAGTCTTTTTAATTTCATGTGATGGAGAAGAGAGTCCATCATAGTGGAGAAAGAAGGCCAGTAACATGGTCAAGTAGTGGAATAAAAGGAATTGTGCTTGAAGCAGTTTTGTACTTGCTGAGAAAATTACTTTTGTCATGAGCTCAAAAGATGTGTTTTAGTAATTGAGACATAAGACAAAAGGGATGATGAGAAATTAATGTTTTATGTATGAATAGTCATATATGCTACTTAGAAAGCACATGCAAGTTTTAGAAATATTGAGAACAGAAGGCTCCAGATATATATTTAAATTTAAGATAATTCCTGATAAATTTAAGATCATTCCAACAACAAATTTGTGTATTGGAGTGACAAAACTACACTGCTTGAGGAAGGCTGGGACATGAAAATCCTAGAGATTTTAATGAACCTAATTGAATGGTAAAATCTGTACAAAAAGTGATAGAAGACTAATGCTTTAGTTTTGACAGGAGAGAGAAATCTGAAACAGAAAGCTGGATGTTAGTCACAGCATAGATATAGTAGCTGTACTTCTCACTCTCATTTGTTTTTTTGTAAGCATCTACTTTTGGCCACTTCTAGGGAGAATTTAGTAGACTAGATAGACCTTCTAATCTGATACACTCACAGTTGTCTCAGTGACTGCACTGGGTAGATGGTGATTATGATCAGTTCTAAGTAGCATGCTTAATGAGTTTAGAAACAAAAGGATAGCAGAGCTGTTGGAGAGGGCAGTTGAGGGTTTTTTCTGTGGTGGGAAAGGCAAATTACATTTTCTGTCTACTTTCTGTTAAAGATCTGAAGGCAAATGAGAAACTGAAAAAGAGAATTGGACAAGTGTCAGTGATGCAGAGTACAGAGAGTATAAAAAAGAGGGCACTAAAAATTTCACCATCAACTTAAAATTAGAACGGCAAAAAATTGAAGGCATCAAAGAGAAAATTCTGATGGAACAATGAATTTCATGTTGTATTTTCTTTATTTTCTTGGAATTATTGCATAAAGAGACTGTGAAATTAAAGGAGTAGAGAACTGGCAAATAAAGGAGGCAAAAAGTGGGAAGAAAAAAGTCAGTTTATTTTGAGAAAAACTTTTGGTTGGCCATTCAGATGAGAGAGCACATTTTTCACAGAACAAGTGAGCAGGGCACTGGTGCACAGCTAGCACACCAGGAACTGAATATTTGGCTGTTAGCATACAGAGCTGAAGGAGTGGAAAGTGGACATTACAGTAGAAAGCAGGAACAAAGCTTTAGAAGCTTTAGAAGAATGGATATAATTGATAATTAATGACAGGTGAGAGAGAACAGGGGCTGGAAGAATATCATAAGTACCAATGATTTGAAAGTCATGAAATAATGAAGAATAGTAGGTGAACAAAGGAACTGATTCTGTCATCACAATGAGATTTGGCTAGGGACAGAGAAAAACAAATAACAAAAGACTAGATATTGACTACAAATACTGAAGCACATTTTTAAGTTATGAGAAGAAATTAAATTCATCTTAAGAGGTCAGAGCAGACATCAAATGGGAGCTGAAGCCATCAGGAAGGAGTATAGGGGATTACACAGAAAGCCAAACAGTTTAGCAGTTCTCTCAGACTTCTAAATATATCCTAAGGTAATCAAGTAGAATACAAAATTTAAAAAAAGCAGAGCATACTTTGAAAAAAGAAAAGTATTAAAAGTATGTAGGCGTGTGCCCCTCATATGTTACTCTTTTATTTTCTGTAGCTTCTTAAAAAAGCAATTGCTTTCTGTTTTTATTTTGTGAGAAGTGTAGATTATGCTCAAGGCAGTTTGACTGCTAGAATAGTGTGAAGAAGCAGTGCAATGTAAACTGCGAATGGTACTTCAAAATAATTTTTTAATTACAAGTGTCATCCTGATTTGGTGGTAAGACATATAATATGGGTTTAAAGAGTGACATTATCTCATTATATTAAATAGTGGGTTAACTACTTCAAGGAAAGAAAGTGGATTCCTTCAGCCCAAGATTTTCATGGGGCAGAATGACTTGCATGAGATACAGTGCCAGGTTGTTTTTCAGAAGAAATATATTGAATTAGAATTATTGCTGAAAATATAAGTATAAATTACATATTTGCAACAGACTTCATTATAAAAAAAATCCAAAAGTAGAAAAGGGTGTGAATGGGAATCAGGGTTGCTGCATCTATAGAGGTGCTGCCATTTGAAATGCTAAGAATAACAATGCAAGGCTTAAGATAAGGTGTCAGACTATTCAGGAGCCTTTGAGTTAGTGGGTTTTTTGTCATTTTCTGTGCTTGGGTGTTTTCCCAAGGGATTGTTCTGCTAGAAATTTGTTTAGTGATCAAAGACTTCTGAGTTTTCACAATACTAATTTTTGTCTTTTTTCGTATGTCAAAAATCCCAATTATTCAAGTCTTTAATTCCTATCAACAGAGATAGTGGAAAAATACTGAAACCAAGAAGTTGTTGTTTCAGCAGGCTTCTTCTATTTCTTAATATGAAAAATTGTTAATACATGATGGTGTACTGCTTTCATACTGTGTGTCTGTGACTCTTTACCTTATACTGATTTGGCAGTGCAAGTAGCCTGCTTTGAGCAGCACATACTGTCAATACATCCTGAGTTCTCTATGTTAACTCTGAAGTGTCCCTGTAGTTTTATCCACAACTGAAATTTGTCTAAGAAAGTTTCATTAAATTAATTTTGAAATTTACTTTTAATACTTCTTGGTTTTGTGTTGGTCCATTCTCACTGAAGTCTTCAGTGCTTCATCCCAATGACTAGCAGTCATGCCAACTTACTTCTTTCTTAATTTGCTGTACTAAGGAGACAGTTTTTGCACCTATTGCACTTGTATTTTTAATTTTTTTTCCCATGTGTAGATTAAATTGGATGTTTTTTGTTCACTCTGAAGATTCTTATTGCTTCAGCAGTGTGCAGAGAATAGCCCCTGCTTGCTTTTGTGCCTACAGTGCAACAGTGAAGGAACACTTTGACCTCAGTTCCTTTGAAGTACTTGTCTGAGTCAGATCACCCTTACTGTGCATTTTGCCTGTATGACTGTTTTGCCATGGGGTTCTTTGCTTCTTCTTTTAATTTATTTCAACTTTCCTTTTTATTTACTTTTATTGCCTAATCTCTTTTTTTTTCTTCTCCTTTTGTTTGCATTTCAGTGAAGCTAATGGAGAATGAATATTCTCATTCTTGGCCACATACTGTTTCCTTACCCCCTACTCTATTTGTGTGTAGGTGTCCCATTTTTGCATATTTTTGAGGCAGTGTCTTCCCTCCAGGGAGGCATTAAACTTGGCCAGTTCTGCGATGAGCATATTCCCAGTACAGGTATATACCCACACAAGCCATGTTAGTGGATGGGGGCTATTTCCTAAGCTAAGGCTCATTTTTCTCATCTTTTATGGCCAAAGAACAGATATAATAAAATAATTCCTTAGTAGTTTCACAAAGTCACGAACCTTGCCATCAAGATGAAATGCTACCTAGCTTTATGTGTATTTAACTACTCTCATAACACTGGAGGCATATTATGCCAAGCACTACAAGGATTTTGGAAAAAACAAATTCCATAAAACTGGCAGCCAGGAAACTGTTGCTGAAGAAAATGACAGTAAACTTCAGTATGCCTTCTCTTCTTTCATGCTAAGGAAACCCTCTGCTCCATGGGCAAGAACAGACAGACAGAGAGTCTGTATCTTAATGGAACACTTTATATACCTCTCATTGCTTTATCTGAGCA
The DNA here is from genome assembly GCA_013397295.1 of Polioptila caerulea. Lineage (NCBI taxonomy): Eukaryota > Metazoa > Chordata > Aves > Passeriformes > Certhiidae > Polioptila > Polioptila caerulea. The sequence continues at coordinate 904,056 of VYXF01004872.1, read as the reverse complement.
ATCTGCAATTTATAGTCTACTAGAGCTTGTGGTTACTCCCAGCACATTATGTTCCTTCTTGAATGACTAAAGTCTGTGTCTCTTTCAGGGCTGCTCTTTCATAGGAGGAGAGCAATATGACAAATTTTACTTGAAGGAATGGATGTAACAGCTGATGTGAGCTCCCTGAGTCACATTAGAATAACACAAAGAGAATATGGGAGACTTACACTTTCAGCCTTTTCCTGCATGTGCAGCACTGTTCCTCCACATAGCCACTGTCTTTAGTGACCACAAGAATCATTGTAAGTTTAAATCATTTGATGTCACCTGCCAAAAAGGACACTTTGGTGGTATTTGAATGTACAAGCTGACTTTAAATCCTCCTGAGACTTTATAAAGAGGATCACTTCCTCCTCACCCACCATTTACAGAGTACTGCATATCATCTCATTGCCTTCTGCATGCTTGCATCCAATAGAAATTTAATTAATAATGAATGCTTTTCAGATATCTGTCAAACTTTTGGGAAAGCTCTTCATATCCTCCACTACCCAGTATAAGCAGAAGGACCTTCAAATATATCTTGTACAAATGCATTCATGGGTGCATCATTGCTCTCTACAACTATCTGAGAGGAGGTTGTAGTGAGGGGGGTTTGGCCTCTACTCCCAAGTGAAGAACAGGCAATAGGACAAGAGGAAATAGCCTCAAGTTGTGCCCAGGGAGGTTTTGATTGGAGGTTAGCAAAAATTGCCTCATTGAAAGGGTGGTCAGGAATTGAAACAGGCTGCCCAGGGAAGTGGTGAAATCACCATGTCTGGAAGTGTTCTAAAGGCACGTGGATGTGGCATTTGGGGATATGGTTTATTGCTGAATGGAATTGTGCTAGGTCAATGGCTGGCTTTGATGATCTTAAACATTTTTAGCAGCTTTAAAATTCTATGATTTTATAACCTTGGGGGTTTCAAAATTCTCTACTTTAGCCTGTCCTTTCCTTCTGATAGCCTAGGTTAAAAATCTAGAAAATATGTGAAATTGCTGGTTGTTCTATGGAAATGTGCCTACTTCAGAATTTCTCCACTGAGAATTGACGCCATGTACTTGACTGTGTTCAGAAACTTGTGGAAAATCTATTGTGCATTCAGTGGGAAGAGTTTATGACTGTTGGAATTTTAAAAGCTTATCTTTCCCCTGAGCTTTTCCCTCCTGCTTTTGTAGATGTCACTGATAAATTGCTGTGAACCTAGCCCCAGCAATTAAACACACAAGAGCTAAGGACTTCAGTCTTCTAGTCTATATTGTTTTAGAATAGAAAGCAGTTTCAGTAGTTTAAATATTCCCAGATATCTTGGTGGTCTTCTTGTGACACAAGTGAGTCTTTGTCTTCATTGTACAACTCTCATGCATCAAGTCCTCAAGATAACCTTCAAAACTCTTCCTTCCTTGTCTGGGTTCAGAGATACAGGCTTCCAACCTGTTTACTTAAAAATCATCTAGAATTTCTGCTGTGCTATAACCTACAATCCTGCATTAGTCTATCTGAAGTGTGGATAAGAAGCCATGTCTTTGTCCTAGTGTCACTCTCTCTGTTTTCATCACCACTTCTCTGGGCACCGTGTTCCAGTGTCTTACCACTCTCACTGCAAATAATTTTTTCCTAATATCTAATCTAAACCTACTCTCTTTCAATTTAAAGTTGCTAAACCTCATCCTATCTCCACCCTCCCTGATAAAGGCACCCTCCCTGTCTTTCCTGTTGTCCCTCTTGTTGGGGAAGAGAGTTTTGTAGAACATGTCTTATGATAAGAAAATTACTTTAGAAAGCTAACTTTTATTTACAAACTATTCATGCAAATTGGTGCAAATTCATGCACCAATTTGCACACCTCCAAAGGAACAGTTCATTTGCACATCTCATGTTTATTTTCATTACTAAAGGAAAAGCACTTTCAGAGAACTTTGGTATGTGCTGGAAGACAGCAGTCCAGCTGTTCAGACTGTGGCCATCAGCGTCTCTGAAGGATGTGGGTCCAAAGTTGCAGCTTCCTAGCTTCCTGCTGGAGGATTACACCACTGGACTTGGTTATCTTGTTGGTGGAGAGTCCTGGCGGCTTCATTTTGGTGGACCATGAGCAGGCATTCACAAAGTGCCATTTTAAAAGCTGTTCTATTGGAAATTTGCCTAGCCTTGTTTTCACAGTCACAAAAAAATAGTAACCTTTCTCCTTCAACACCTCATTCCAAGTTCCCTGACTGGAGAAATGATGCATTCCTTCAAACTCTCTTCTCCCTTAGAATCCTCTATGCATTAAGGCCAATACAACAGATACAGTTCTCTTCAGTACAGCATAGCAAAAAAGGGTCAGTATACAGGCCATTTTAATGATTATATATATATATATATAGTTTATGATAGTGATTCACAGCCAATATTCTGTAATTCAGAGTTGAATAAGTTACTATGGATAAGTTACTGGATAAGTTACTATGTCAGCCAGGCCTGACTGGCCAAACCTACCTGAAGAAGAGTATTAAGTCCTCTCTTTACCAGATGTCTGAGCCACTTACCTCTTTGAGTGCTTTGAGCCATGAGATCTTAGACTACCTGTTTCACAGCCCTGAGACATGTTCCATTAGCTCTGTCTGCAGTCACCAGTCTTAGATGCTCAGCACTTTCTCAGCTCGCTGGCTTGATGTTTCCCAGAGTATAATGAGTAAGTGAGAATTTCATCTGAGATGGAGAAACCTTTTTCATTAGACATCATCCATGTAAGGATGAGTTGCCTAAAAACTCTGGATATCAAGAAATTTTTGCCTGACTACTGTGGCAGAATGAGGGCCTTTTGAAGATCTACTGCCCTGTTTCCATCCATTCAGAGAGCTGAAAAAGAATCATAGGATCATAGAATGGTTTGGGTTGGAAGGGACCTTAAAGACCCTGTAGTTCCAATCCTCCCTGCCATGGGCAGGGATGCCACTCAGCAGATGAGATTGCTTAGGATCCTATCTAACCTGGCCTTCAACCTGTTGCAGTGCTTCATCACCCTCTGAAAAATAATTTCTTCTTAATTTCTTTCATTTTTTTTCAAGTGGGTAGCAAGTTGTTTCAGGGCTTATGTCCTACAGGATCACTAAGGTGTTTTTCTAAGAGTGTCGTAAACTAGTTTAATCAGAGCTCAGATGTTACTGTTAATATTGGTAAGGAATCCAGAACCAGTGCTAATTGTAAGGTAGAACAATCTTTTGAGCTTCTGTTCTGAAAAGAAGACCAATAATTCTAGCATATGTAATTAGTGAACATAAAGAGGGGACTATTGTCTAGAAACAACAAAATGTGACTGTGTTTCTAGTCATTAACTTAAAAAATGACAATTGCAGAACAGAAAGTGGTTCTTCCATAAGTTTGTTTTCCATATGAACAGTATGTACTTATCTTTCATTCTTTTTGGTGCTTTTGGTATTTGAGAGAAACTGATAGTATTTTTATTTTATTTTATATTTATTTTATGTCTGTGTTTGTATTGCAAGAAATGGTTATGTGTAAGTTATATAAGCACCATTAAGCCAAGAACAATTTATAGCTTGGGAATTTTCAAACACTGTGATATGAATGGATATTACAGTTTTTGATATTGCAACCATTGCTTTTTGAAGCACTATGTTTGCTGATGCACAGTGTAACAAGCCAGACAGCTGGAAATTCTCAAAAGCATATTTTGCAGTTTAATTTAATTATGCCAAGGGATTTCAGACATATTCATGATATGGTTAGAGAGAAATAGAGAGTTTCTGGTATAGTGTATACTATAAAGGCAGCTATTCTCTTTTTTTACAGATAGAGCTATAATATTAGATGATATACAGTATCTAAATTGCCACTCTTTGTAATTAGGCACTACAGCTTATATGTTTTTAAAAAAATGGAATCTTATAAGTAAGTGAGTGATCAAAACCATGGCTACTCGAACTATTAGAAAAAATTAGTACTGACTCAAACAACAGCACCTAGTAGTGTGTAGTTGTGATTATTTAGCAGTACCTGAAAAAACAAATGCAATTGACTGTCAAAATTTTGCTGTTTAATATATATTTAAGTAAAAACTTAATAGTATATTTATTAATATTAATTATAGCATGAATATATCATGCTAATTCTTATAAATCTATTATGCATATTTTTAAAGCCTTCTAGTATGTATATATTGTGTGACACTATATAATGTGTGATATTTAACAATTAATAAATGACTTAATTCTTCCACTAGGCCAATTTTTCAAGCAGTGTATTATTGACCATATTCATTTGTACAGTCTAAAATTTTATATTTATGACTAACTTCTCTTTAAGTGAAGATTTATTGCTAATTTAATTGAAGACAAAATCAATCTAATTGATTTATTAATCTAAGAAATTACATTCAAATTGACTTATAAAGCAGACTCTGCCAGATTTCATACAACTCAGGATTGTCTTCTTCTTGATTACATGCTAGCATATAATAGCTTGGTATTCTTACCATCCTGCCCTCTAACCTTTGTGCAAGATATGCCTTATCTTACTTCAGGGTTAGACAAGGCAACAACCTGAACTCAAGATATGTTTCTTGAGTCTTTTTGTTGCCCTTAAAATCTGAAGTACTCTGTTTCACGTCTTAAAAAGAAACACATGAAATTAGGATTGCTTCTTCTCTCGTGAGTATCTTTCAGATTTTCATATGAAAATTCTGATCGCAGTCTGTGAATGAGTTTTTGCTCAGGGCCAAAAGGAGCAGAGGCCAGTATTTGTACTCAGCTGATTTCTGGTGAGGGTGTGTCCTTCACTGCTCAAACACATCATTGCCATATAGCAGCAGGAAGAAGACTGAACAGGGAAGGTGCACCTTCCTAACTAAAGGGGGGGAGTTGCTTTGTTCCAGAACTATTGTTCAACTATTGTGACTAAGGTTGCTGCAGGGTGTGGGGAAATCCAGCAACAATACACGATGATGTTACTTGATTGCATGTCTTTGGATTCATAGAGTGTCTAGAAGCAGATGGTGGGAAGCAGTAATTATGATGTACTTTAAACAAAATTATGCTTTACAACTAAATTGTGCTTATCCAATGTGTTTGTGCATCTACATTTTGGTCCTTTTCCAGTCTTCTTTCAGTGAACTGGAAACTTTGAACTCTGAAATTCCAATTATGTGGAATTTCTTTCACTTTCACATAATTTCTATGGTTCTTCTCCATTAAAGCCTTCCTGTGGCTTCTTTTTCTGTTTCCAGAGCCCACTGAAACATGCCAGTGTCAGAAATAGTTCCCAATGATTTTTTTGTGCCATACTAAAATCATTTCCCTACTTATCCCTATGGAGATGATGTGAATAGAATAATCAATTTCATTTGCTTTCCCTTTAGTTTAGTGAATATCTATGTATTGTATGGGAACTGGAAGTGTTCCAGTAAATTACTTGGAAGAAATTCTACTATTGAATATCCTGAATAACACAGAAATCTCAGTTATTAAAATAGTATCCTTAGAGGTGAAAGTTTAAAACCTTGCTTTAACTCAGATGAACAGTGGGTTTGAGGCAAGATTCTCATAAGGGAATGGACCAACCATTAAGGTGCAGAATATTCTCAGACAGACTCTCTCTGTTTCCTTTTGCACAAGTTGTAAAAATTTTTTAATTATTCATCGAGTCAAAAAGACAGAGAAAAAGTAGCCAGCACTTTCAGAAAGTCAAGCTAGAAAATGAAATGTGAGTTTCAGAAAAGGGACCAGAATTAATACTTGAATACCTTCAATATGATAGACAAGAAGGCATCAACAGAAATGATCAAGAACAGATGATCCCTCTGTATAGTGACTAGTGTCCAGGATATTTTTGTGGAAGAGGCTTGCTCTGGCCCTCCATGCTGAGCAATTTTTAAAGTACATTTGGTGAGTGCATCAATATCCTCATGAACTGCACAATCTTAGCCTCTTGCTCAGCATTTTTTTTTTAAATTAAAAGTTGTCAACAGTTTTAGCTAGAATTTACAGTCAGTTCTTTTCCCAGGAGAGAAAGAAAAAGCAACTCCAGAGCCCTTTCCAGTACTGTATGTTTGTGTTCAAAAAGCAAAATACAGAACTGTATAGGCAAAATGTGGTTAACCCTCCTAAGTGTCTAATGGCATGAAAGTTGTTGATACTGCCTTCATATCACTCATTTATGATCTTGCTGAAGCTTACTTCCTCGATGCAGTTATAATTAATGTTTTTTTCTCAGTATTCTTCCTGGAATGTGGACCTGACTGCAACAGGACAGCCTATGTTTGAGCTAACCTTTCAGCTTAATTTTGCAGCTCATCTTTAGGTTGCAGAGACTGCAACAACCATGGCAGGCTTTAATTTCCTCCAGTCATTAATATTTAATTTTCAGATAATGCTATCAAAAGTACAGTAGGTTGTGATGAAATTCAGTATTTCCGATACAGCTGCAACAGAAATTGAACAGTAGAAATACTATTTATTCACACAGAATGGTAATTTCATTTTCACCAAATACATCCATGGAATGTGCAAAATACTGATGAGCTGAGCTGCTAAGCTAAACTTAGTTAGTTTGAGCCTCATAGGAGTTAAAAGTTAACTTGAGAAAATTTACTTGACTGTACGTGTTTCGCATTTCCTCCAGGAACCCTCCTACTGTCTCCTCTTTGCTGTGTTGTATAGCAGCAGACTTCTGTTCTTGCTTGTTGAAGTCCCCCATGAGAACAAGGGCTAGCAAGCATGAGACTTCTCCCAGCTTTCTACAGAATACTTTATCTCTATCTTCATCCTCCTTGGGTGGCCTGTAGCAAACTCCCACCAGGATGTCTGCCTTGTCACCCTTCCCCCTGAATCTTTACCCATAAACACTCAACCCTATCTGCGCTGTCATTAAGCTCTAGGCAATCATAACACTTCTAATGTTCAGGGCTACCTTACCAACTCTCCTTCCTTGTTTATCCCTTCTGAAGATTTTGCAGCCATCCATTGCAGCACCCTAGCTGTGCAAATCATCCCACCATGTTTCCATGATGGCAGCTATGTCACAATTTTCCTGCCACCTAATGGCTTCCAGCTCCTCCTGTTTGTTGCCCACGCCGCATGCATTGGTGTGGATGCACTTCAGCTGGGCTATTGATCCCGCCACCTTTTTGGAAGAAGAAGCCTTAATTCCTACATGACTATCTCTAATGTATCAATAACTTGTGCCATTTCTGACACACAGATCTTCATTCCTGCCTCTACTGAGATGGCATACCAAAGGACCTTTGTAGCCCTCTGCCCCTCCAACACTGGTGTGCTACCTCCAGGCTGATCTCTAGCAAGCATGGCTTTATCTCTTTTCCCTTCAGGTCTAATTTAAAGCTGTAGCAGTGAGCCCTCTGCAAAGATCCTTTTCCTGCTTTGCGACAGGTGCACCCTGTCTGTCACCAGCAGGCTTAACATCATGTAAATTGACCCATGATTAAAACCCCCAAAATTCTGCAGGGGGGGAGTTGCAGCGATTTGCCTGCTGCTGTCACCATTGTCCCCTGTCATTTAGGTCACTGCATTCTATTGGACAGAGGATAGGGAATCCTCCATATCACGCACTCTGTCTGCCCTTTTGGGCCTGTCCCAGGGCAGGTAGTTGAACTCTTTCTTTACTCTGATGTTCCTCAACCTGCTGGCCTGCTCCTGGAGCTCTGTCAGCAAGGAGAGATGCTTCCATGCCCGGGCACTCCTCCCACAGGGACGCTCATTGCTGCTGGTCCCTACTGGCACAAGAGCAGGGCACACTCTGCAACCTGGCACCAAGGTGTCAGTGTATTCCCACTGGGGCTCTGTCTGGGCAGCTGCCTCAGCTGGTCACGCAGTCTTGCCTAATTCTTTTCAGTTTTTGGCCATCAGCAAAAAATAGATACTGATAATTTCTCAGAGAAAGATTAATGTAAGGCTAATGTAGTCGACATCACAGCTCTGCTTGTGGTCCCAGATTCCGATTCTAACATCATTTAAAAAATCATAAGATAAAAGATTGGACTGTTCTGCTTAGTAAGGAGTAAGATTTTGAAAGGTGAATGTAATAGAACATGAAGATTTTTTACATTGACTAGGATGTCCAGGCTTCTGGACAGCCAGAAATCCAAGGTGGACCCAGTGTAGGTGTAGATGTTCAATCAGTTGTGTATATGCAGTAAGTCAACACTTCCAGGAACTGTCAACTAAACTGCTTGAGTGGTTCACAGATGGACAGGATCTGCACAGTAAATGTTTTCAGAATGTCCCAAGTAAAATACTGGTGCAGCCTTCCAAGCTGATAGAGAAACTACGTGCCACCCAAACTGTCTGTATTGATGAGCTCTCTGCCAGATGAAAAGATAATGGGCATCATGACTCCAGGCACTCTGTGTGTTAATAATGTATCAAAATAGGCAGCCATTAATGGGGTGCTGCAACTTTTGTGACATTGATTCTTTCAAGAAAAAATCATAAAAATAGAAGCCGATTGCTAAAAATGGCATTTCTAAATGTCTGTGTGTGTGTGTGTGTGTGTACTCAAAACTGAGCATTTTCTGTCCAGCCTGGTCTGTAAGTTAACTGTCCTTGAATACTGAATCACGTAGTCAGTGTGTGCTTACTGCAAAACATTTTAGAAATCCTAATTATCTAATCACATAGACTACCAACAAGATAAAGTAAGGAACAGCCATTTCAGAAATGATTTGTTGGACTTAAATTCTTTTGCTTCTCTATGAGTTTTATTCATATGTATGCATATTAAAAATCCTGTAATGGATAATGAATGACAGTAGGAAAGAACTTTTTCTTGTGAGAGCTGGTTCTAGCAATTAGAGCACTCTAACAAAAGGTTTTTGAGGTTGTATATTTGGTATGTCTTCAGGTTAATCATTTCATGTTACAATAGGCCACAGCCAGGCATTGTTGTTACTGTTATGTAGAATATTCATTCCAGAATGAGTGAAGGAATTGAGAGGTTTCCATCAGCAGTGCCCATAACAAACTGTGTTTCTGAGAGAACAGAGCGGGGTAACCCCATAACAGCTCTCTGGGTTCAGGAATTTTGGTGGATTATAAATTGGTACAGTTGGAGCTGATACGCATTTGGGTAGCCATAAGGAAATTTCTTTATTGAAAAGGAAATATGTTCTTTATTGAAGATATAGGAAAACCTATAGTTTCTTTGCAGATGTTTTTAATGCAAAGTATTCTAAATACAAGCATAGTCTCAGTACTTTTAAGATAATTTTTCTGCTATGTATTATACAACAATCAAAGGGCTTTTCTAATATGTCATTAAAACAAAGCCAAGTTACTATTGATTTAGCTCAAAGATGGCAGACCTTTGAATATTTTATCCATCTTTATGTTAGTAAGGACATGCACATAACTGTATTAACTTTATTCTTTAACAATTAGTCCACCAAAGCACTATGTTTCCTTAACTTCTGAAAGTCTCAACCTCAAAAATAAGGAATTATTTCCTTATATGTGTATTTTTGTTTGACAGAAACCTTAGAGGAAAAAAGGAGCAATGTTTCTGGGGTCAGAATTTGAACTCTAGAGTACCATTAATGTACTATACTCCCAAATGATTTATCAGAGGAAGACCAGTGGTAAATAAAAGTTTAAAAGAACAAAACATAATGAAGTGTCAGTTGAGGTAAAAGTCTAGAAAGTTTTCAAGGGCAGACAGTATTCCATTAAAATCAGAAGCATTAATTATATTTTGGTTAAAACACTACTTTCAAAGGAAGTTTTTGCTATCATTGTAAATTAAAATAAAACGCACTTTTTTCATGAGCAACTGAGTTGGCATGGTACATCACAACACTATATGATGGGAAGGAATATGAAATGGGATTTTATTTCATAGAAATATAAATGAGGTTTTTAAAATGATTGTATCTGAAACCTACAGTGTTATTATAGTTATGTAGACACAAAATATTTCACATTTTCTTTAATTTCTAGTTATTAAGTAAAAGTGACAATCTTTCTCACAATATTTATTTTTTAGGGTCATGTACTTTACAGAAGCTGACACTAAAATCCTGTCTAGATCTTTTCTAACTTGGCAAAATACTTAGCTACAACAACTGTTGCTGATCGTGGAATGTATAGTCAACAAATAGCAAAAACAAATTAGAAAGTCATAATATTATTTATTATCATGAGCAATTAAAATTTTTGAGGCTAGTCATATGAAGAAAATGAGAAAAGCACTAGTGGAAATAATGGTTTTAAATCGTGACACACTAATAATGTGATCATTCGATTTACGATGTTAAATAATTCAGTCTTATATTCTGAATGTAATTTCCCAACATTAACTATCACTGAATTATTTTTGTGACCTTGTAAGCCATTAATTTGACATTAAAAGGTGAAGTGATCATAATATAACAATGAATACAATAAGGAAAATGACTGAGAGAAATGAAAGAAAATTTAACTGAATTCTGATGCTATGAAAAGAATCTTATAAGAGTTCTTTACTCTTATAAAGAGCTTTCTTTTCTGGGGTTTCTTTCAGTTGTATTCTCACACATGTTAGCCATGCTGTGAGTGAGACTTCAGGCACAAGCACATGGTGTGACCACAACTCCAGTTCCTCTTCACAAGCCTTGTAATGAAATGCAAAGCAACCAAACAATACAGTGCAGGTTATGTCAGTATCTATTGGCTAATGCTGGCCATGTTTAAGAAAGGACTGAACATTCCAAGCCTATCCACATGTGAATAACATCGTAACTACAGAATACCACCTTCATCATGTGAAAAAATGTATCTATCACAGTGACATCTGCTTGCTTTTTTATAATTTGTACCCAAACTCAGTCAACAGTCAAATTTATGGGGAAAAAAAATCAAGACACTCGTTTCCCAAGAGGCAATCTCAGACTGTTAACAAGTCAAAACTTACAGGAGAGGAGCAAGGAGGAGGAAATTTCAGTTGGGGTAAGTTAACCATCAGGAACATCCACAGCCTTCTTGCCCTTAGCACTAAGGACCAAGCCAGACAGAAGATGAGGTCCCCAAGCTCATCACATGTTAGAGCTGAACACAAATCCATCCCACCCCATCACCCCTAGGGTGCTGGGTTCCTGTGGCAGACTGCTGACCACAAGGAGACACATTAGTGGTTTCACATACATTTTCTAGGCCACTAAAATGTCTTCTGTCTTACAAGCACAGTCCTTCCTCACCCATCTATGGAATATCATCTTAGCTTAACTTCCAGATTACAGTAATGGGGAGGAAAATTTCCTAAAATTTTTTGATTTCTTCATTATTGCTGACCTTCATACTGAAGAAGGTGGAGGACTAAAATTTATCTCATAGAACAAAGACAGTGAATACCACAAAGGTTAAAGTAGTTGGATAATAGAAGAAAAACCCAACTCTATTTTGGGATTCTTGGTTTTTTATTATTTTGATCGAGTTTTTGGTTTTTTGGTTTGGGTTTTTTTTTTTTTAACTGTTCTTTGAGTTTTAAAGCAGAAGAGTTAGGAACAACAACCTCTGGAATGCTTGTGCTTTTCTCAGTAATTGTAGTAATTTGATAGCATGCTAATATGCTGAATCTTTGGAATTACTGACTTTATTGAGGTGAAAGATTCAATTGCTTGCATTCTTGACAGATCAGGAGAAGAGCAAAATAATGAGAATACATTCTTTAGAAGAGGCTAGGAAGAGGTGAAGATCATATCTATGTTTCTAAGAACTTTTCAAGGCCAAGTTTTTCTAGAAATAAAGAATTGAGAAAACACAACAAAAAGCCCTCATGAAATGGATGGTAGGGGTGGTTGACACTGAGGAAGAGACACTGGTTTTCAGGCAACACCAGAATAGGGGATAAGCTTTGTATCTAGACTCCATGCTACATTATTTATCCCGAATGTTTGGATTGCTTTTCTTTATTTTGTTCATTACTTACTTAGCAGACTAACTATGAACAATCTAAGTCAAAAAAACAAAACAAAAAAAAATCCAAACAAAATAAACTGAAGTGAGTTTAGGAACTTCTGCATTCTGAAATTGTGCTGTGACAGATCTCCTGTTTATTTCATTTATATAAGTCTTTTCAATTTATTGTCAGCTTCTTCTGTGAATTTGACAGTGTAATATTTTGTGACAGTTAAAGCTTTACTTCATGTAAATGGACTTTGATTTCAGGCATTCCAAAGAAATTTAATACAGGTCTGTCTCCCACTGATAAAGAAAGAAGATAGACATACATAACCAACAGCATTTTTGACAGTTTTCTGCCAAGTCACACTATGTAGCTTCAGCTGAGAAATGAAAAACAATTTTGTTTAACATCACCCTATGGAGTCTAAAGAGCGTTCAATGAATTTCAGTCCTGAACTTCCAATCCTGTAAACTGATTCATGAAAAGCTCACACCATTCTGTCACGCATCACTTGTTAATGACCTTCTTTAACCTTTATAAAAAGAATTAACAAAGGAAATGAGTATCCATAGTTGTTTTACCATTAAAAAGTAGTATTTAGTATGAATAGCCCCATTCCAAACCCTCAAGTTCCATGAAAAACCTAATATGCATTTAATGAGTTCATTATAAAAGGATAGTATTTCAAGGTAGACAATTTACAAATTGTTATACATCTATCTTTTTGTACTGTTCTGTTCAGAAGGTTGCAAGAAGAGAAGGAATGCAGCACCAGTTGTGCATATTGGCTACAATAGAAAAGGTAGTGGGAAAAGCTGAAAGAGAAGAAAGGGACAGAGGACTCTTCATTCACCCAGGCTCTTCACAGTGGTACTTGATGGGAGGAAGAGTGTAAGGGGGGGCTAAAGAGGATCGAAATGAATATAGGAAAACAATGTTTTTGAAGGAAAATCTTTTTTCAACCTGACTACCGTCAAGAAATGGCTCAGGTTGCACCCAGAGGCTGAACAGCTTCCATACTTGGAAGTTTTGAAGGTGTTACAAAATAAACCTGAGCAACCTGGTCTGATCTCATCCCTGATGGTGTTTTGAGCAGGAAGTTGAACTATAGGGCTCCCACAGCCCCTTGCAACCTGAATTATTATTTTATCCTATGATTCTATGGTACTGGGTACCCAACAGCTGTAAAAAAGAGAAGGCTTTAGGAAAGTAATAGGAAAAAGAAAAATTATTGCCAGATGGGAAAAGACGCAAGAAAACTCTTATTGCAATAGCTTTCTTCGGCTTGTTCCCTATTGCAATTATAGAAGGAGGCAGGTACATCCAAAATTAGGAACTGGAAAGATTGCTGTCTACTAAGTCTTCATATCAGCCCGGGAAGGAGTGATGGGGCTGGACTGGGGAGTCTACCAAAGTAATTTAGAAAATTATGTCCAAGAAAAGCCATATATGTTAAGGGTAACCTAGAACAATTAGTTCCTTATGCTGTGTTTTGTTTTTGTGACTCTTATAACAGAATTGTATTTCTCTTATCTTGACAGAAGTCAGTACACAGACTCTCTTATCTTTAAATCTTGTCACACCGCAAACCAGAGTCCTCACATATGGAAGATACAGCCTTCCCTGGAAAGATGGACATAATTGGGCTGCACTGAAAAAAAATGTTTGTGCTATCTACATTCACATATCAAACTCCTCCTGAGTTTTCATTTTGCTTCCACACTAGATTGCAGGAGTCTTTTGACACTGGTTTATGCAGAGAAAGACAACTCCCATGGTACACTTGGAACTTCTCTGATAAAAAGCCTGAGAGTGGAAAATGGCTTCACTTCAGGAGGGAGGGATGGAAACGAAGCCTGTCACACTAACATAACACATATTTGAAAAAATCTTCTTCCTTTTTTAATCTGTTCATTACCCTCCAAAAATGAAAGACTGAGTTCCATTCCTAAGACTTAATATATTTTTTTGTCTACATTTTCAAAACAGAAGTAAAAGTTTTAACTCTTCAGAAGTTTACTGCTAGATCGTATCGATAGTGACACTGGAGGAAATGGGGAAGCAACTATTAACTTCACTTTAAAAGTGAAATAGGAAAAAATATATATAAAATGTCAGTATCAAGAATATTAGTAAATATCTATGAAGATATGTGTAAATATTAAAATAATTTCTGATTTCAGGAAAAAGAGGTGGAGATGAATGTGCAGCCATGGACAATAACATTTTTATCTTACACAACTTTGTTTCTCTTTTAGTGGCAAAGCATTACTATAACACTGGTTGAGAAAGTGCAGATGGTTGCTGTAATCCTAGGATCTCTGTTCTTAGTAGCAAGTGTGACTTGGCTTCTATGGTCAGCCTTCAGCCCTTATGCAGTATGGCAAAGAAAGGACATCCTTTTTCAAATCTGCTATGGAATGTATGGTTTTATGGATCTAGTATGCATAGGTAAGCTCAAAATCTTTAAACAGCACAGACTGTGGTTTAAGACTGTGACTATTTCTATTTTTCTAATTGGTCACTCCAGTTCTTTGCAGATTTATTCTCAGCTGATACCTTTGGCAAGTGCTGCTTTTTACAGTGTTGCAAATGTTGCAGAGAGGAAAGAATCAAAGAAGCTCTACTCTCAGATTCATCAGTGTATTCCCAAAATCTTAGTGGCGAGAACAGGATCAGTTTAAGTTTCTTGATAAAATCACTAGCGAAGTTCAGGGAGTTAAACAGATGAAAATATGAAATACATTTTAAAAATAATTAGTAAAATTACACACTGTCATCTTCTGATGCCAGTTTAAATCAGATTGTACCATCATGAAGCACAGAAGAAGCCCTTGAAGATGTCATCAAACTGCACACCCCAAATTAGGTTGCACAGATTTATATCGGTCACTGTGCTAGAAATGGAGAACAGAGAAGGTAGGCATGAGTTCTTTGCACATCATAAACAATTATGAAACACTCACACGGTGCTAACTATAGTAACTCACTTTACTATTAAAAAATCCCAAGTCTTTTAGCTGAAATCTTGTAAAAGAAAATACATTTAAAAAAGAAAGAAAATACTACAACAGTGTATTGAAAATACTGCAACAGTGTATTGACCACTTTTGAAATTTCTGAAAATACACTGGACTTGGGAATATTTAAATAGCAATCCCTGTAGTATTTGGTAAAACAACCTGATTTGATTGTTAGAATATTTATGATTATTTGGAGAAAAAAATTACATTAAATATTACATAATTATATAGTTTAGAGAATTAAATTTACATAATTACTAATAATGATTTACATTAAACCACATTCACAGAATTTTAATTGCAAGAAAATCCAGAAGTCAAATGTCATCTGATGTTTGCATTGACATTTCTGAGAGATAATGTTATCTGAATCATATATTTGGGAATTAGAACAGTGCTGAATTCTGCTTTGTAAGGAATAAAGAAACAGAGTCATTCTTAATATCAAGGGGTTTGCTTCAACTGCAAAGCCACATCATCTTTTATTGAAACCATCCCATTATTGTAAAAGTATTTCTATTTCAGCTACATCAGCAGTTCTGTTCATTTTGTAATTTTTGTGAGAGAAGCCTGTTCTGGAATATTTTGTAACACAGGCTTTCTTCTGTGAACTCAAATCTCAGGCAGAAAAGCGAGCAGAATCTCATACTTTGGACAAGTGCTCATCTTTTAAGTGAAAAAAAGGACTCAGCTACACGTCCTCTTAGATGCTGAATTCTAAATATCACCTCTTCCAGCTTAACACTCAATATTGAGGGTTTTGCTTTTGTTTAAAAATACACTAAAGGCAGATAAAATGTGCTTCAGGCATTCCAAGCACTTAATTTATATGGAATTCTGGTTTGTTTGGGATTTTTTCTCCAGTAAAAAAAAAATGCTTTAGTATGCATCAACTAGTTGAAATAACCAGTTACTTCAAATTATTTTAATTTTCCCCATTTGTTTTACTGTTAAAACTGCTAAACCAGATTAAACTCAAAATCAGCTAAGAACGTCTGTGAGTGATCAGAAATATTACTGTATTTGTCCATTCCATAAATGTTTGGAAGGTGACCTTCCAAAGATTGGTACATGCAGTTCTTTAGCTGCTTTTCAGGCCACCACTGAAGTGGAAGCTGCTGAACGAACTTGTACCTCACATGGAGCTTCTGGCTCAACTACACCCTGCAGGAGCAAAGCAAACACGCAGATAAACTGACTTGCCTGACATTTAATAAATGCATATTTTGTAGAACTATCATAAATAATACGTGACAATTTAAATGTAAAAGTGACTATGATTAAATATATTTGGACACTGTTTTGTAGTTACAAAATTCACTGCAGATATGACTTAGGAGTTTACTAGGCTGTATCTGGAAATTCAGAAAGCTGTATAAAGGAGGTTTGGTTAATTGAGGAGTTTTGATAATCCACATTCATTCAGACCCACTTGTTCTGCAGATAAGCCAAGTAATTTGCATTCTGTTAGCTTGTAAGATCAGAACTTGTAACTGTTAAAAGTATTAATTCATATAGTCAATCTTATCCAATTTCATCTTTTTCTTTCATGATAAAGTGAGGGTGTTTAGATTGATAATTTTAATCTAAAACATTCAAATAAAATTCTCTAATACATATACATAATTATTACTTATAAATTATTTTCACTTTCCAATATGCTGATGACTTCCCAAGGCATTAGCTTATGATTTTACCATAATTATGTATAGTCTCTTATATCATAAAGCTTGAAACCAGCAACAGCTTTCACTTAGGATCTCCTCTCCTTTCATTTGTGTTTAGTCATTCGTGGCATCCTCATAGTTTTCAACAGGATTTACGGAGACCGAATACCTCTACTCCCACTGTAATCTCTCTTTATTTCAATGAAAAATTTATGCAGATGTGCAGGTTTTCCTGTTCACCACATATTTCAAGATAATTCTTGAGATACTGATGGTATGACCAAGATTTATTCCACCTGCCTTCAGTTGTGCCTTCCTACACCTTTGCAGAAACAATACCAATACTTTTGGTCGCTTGTGAAGTGTAGATATCTTCACACAAAAAGTGTGAAACACTTTTTGAAATACTTTGCTGAAATTTTTAAAAGCCATTTGCCTAAAGGTACTGACATATTTTTATGACATCTTTGAAAATGCGCGCATAACAATTTGTTTACTCAATGATTGACTTATATATCATAGGTAGCACACCAGTCACTTTCTTATTATATAAATTACACCTAACTTGTATTTTACTTCTTTATTTTTACATTTTCAAAAAGAAAAATCCCAAATATTATAGATCACCAGAATAATATGTTCTGGTCATTCTAGTGTACATGTTTTATTGATTTACACCCTTCTCTTTTGTCTAGTTCGAATTTTCCCGGAATTCTTCCTGACAAATAGGATCATTTTTACTTATCAGTGTTGGTTTTAACTCTACAAGTCACTACCTTGTACTTTTCTGCATCAAAGCTGAGCATAAAGCTGTTCTCTTTGAAATTTGCTATTGGTAGAAATTTTCCTAAAGCAAACCTTGAACACCCTGATCAAGCAGAACTACAGCCTGTGAAACCCAGAGCTATTCCCGTTATAGTGCTGGGATCAGACCATCCACGTAGGGATTAGCAAAGGGACTGTGTTCATGAAAGGAATGAATAACATAAATCCCTTATCTACCCACTGAAGGACAGTATAGCAAGCCTTGGCCATTCTACTTTCTAAACCTAGCAATTATTTTGCATAACAGAAAAATTGCAGAATTTTGTATATTTTTCACTGGAAAATAGTTATAACTACTGGTTATAAATAGCTCTAACATGAACAAAATCTCTCAGAAATAACAGCTGACTTGCAATCCCAGAACAACTGTGCTGCTCCTTTTCCAGCAGTGAAAAGCAGTTGTTACATTGCACTAGACATGACTGATGCCAGTAGAACTGTGGCAAGGGAGTAAGAAGAGCTGGGAGCCAGTGTGAGGTGTGAATGGCCCTCTGAAAGCCTCTTTCTTCCCTGCTAAGGAACTTGATGCCTTGCAACATTCCCGTAACTTCTTGGTTGTAAAAAGGAACCGGTTGAAGTTACAATGAACACATCCAGCTGCACCTTATATATCTTAACTCAGAAAGTCTTCTTTTTCTCCCACACTAGATCTAATTCTAAATATTTTATAAATAATTACATTACTATTTTTAGCGTGGGTATGTTTCACTTTAATGCTGTGAGCAATTGATTGTTTTGGGTTTTTTTATATCTGTGGGCCCTAGAATAGTTTTAAGACGTGACATTTTGTCCAGAGGTAAAGTCTGTTTGTGAAAATGATCTTTTATCCCTGGATAAAATCTTGTGATGTTTCTGGAAGGACCACGCCTGATTATATATAAGATTAGTGTGATAAATAAGATAAAGTTGTAACCTAATACCACCAAATATGAATGACATAAGACAAGTTGATGGCTTGTAAAGACATTAGGTAGTAAAAAATTTCAAGTATCTTGTGTGTCAGAATAAGAAAGTCTTTGAATACAGTGAAAGAATAGAATAGTACTCGGTAAAAAGATAAGAAAATGAAATATAATATTCTTCATAATCCTGTTGGCTGGATCCCACTGCAATCCTCCATCTTAGAGATAAAACCTAAAGATAAAGTCTTCTTAGGACCATACTACATTTAAATGGGTCCATCATCCAAAAACTCTGTTCCTTGTGGATATTAATTGGACAGAACATCTGAACAGCTAACAGTAGTGAATTGTAAGACTTCTTGGGATCATCTGAGTCAAACAAATATTTTTCCCCTACAAGTGTTCAGCTGTGTCCTTTGTGCTGTTGAAATCATGATATTTGGAACAACTCAGTATTCTTCAGGGATTTGTTCTTGTTTTCTCTCTCATTGCTGTGGAACCCTTAAAAGAAAGGCAATTATTTGCCATTTTCTTACAGCTCCACTTCAGTGACTAACAACTCATATTTTGAGCATCAGAACACCTCTGGACCTGGATAATCTCTAGCATTTAAAACTTACCCAGAGTTCCTCTTGCTTTTGGTCTTGAAACTGTTGGTGCCAGGAAATTTCTCGCCCCTTCCACCCCCCTCCCCCTCCAGTTTCTTTGCCTCTTCTGTGTAGGAATTTTTCAATCTAAAGCTCTATCAAGAAGGGAGCTAAAACTTTTTATGAGAGGAATTATGAAAATGCTCCTTTTCTCCTTCAGCACTGCCAAATCTGACAACTTTATGCCAAGGCTTGCAATATTTGATTCTTTGTTCTGTAGCTCTTTTAGAGTATATGTGACTGACAGCTTCCACTATAAAGAAAATTTCTCATCCTTGCCAATGTTTAAAAACTTTGAAAACATAATTTCAATAAATTGTGAAAGCCCCAAGACAGTAAAAAAGAGCTCCCTGAAAGAAGTCATCCTACAACTTTCTCAGTTGTAATTTTGGGAAGATATTTTGACTGTTTAAATGTACTTTGTGTACCTCAATGATCTTTTCTCAAATACTTCCTTCTCTATTCTGAAATATGTTGCTCAGGTTCTAGTGGAGTGCAGATATGTATCTTTACTTTGGAGTAAATAGGTTCTTTTAACTTAGCTTCATCACAGACTTGAGAGAAGTTGGACCAAATAATGCTGTGTTACAGGATTAGGTTAAGGAAGATTATTCTCATCTCTTTTATCAACTTTATAGGAAATCCAGAAGGACACAAGAGGGTGAATCTTTGTCACAGCAAATTTGGTTTGTAGATTCTGTACGAGATCAAATAAATTTATTTTTTTATATACAATCAAGCCAGTCTTGAAGGTACATGTATGTATTGACTAAATTATTGTTATTATTATGCTAAATTTTAAAGACAGGTTACTTTATCTGATAAGATAAAGATAGAAATCTTGCAATCAAGAGAAAATTCCACTAAAATGCTTTGCTTTTACAAAATGCATTTAGAATTTATTATTTAATTAAGTTTGGTTTGTGCTACTTTTGCTATATTGGATGCTTCAATGAATTCTAGTCAATTTGAAAGCATTACAGAGATGTTGAATTCACTATCATGTCCTCCTGAAAGAAATCTTTGTGTTTCTCCATCTTTCAGTATAATGATCTTTAAAAATGTGTTAGAGTAGGCGTTGTTATCTGCAAATCATTGCACTTGAATGTGAGGTTGGCTGTTCACGTAAATATTTTTAGCACCCTTTCTGCTTGTGTCATCTTTCTGTGAGCATCTCCTTTCTGGTATCAGTTAATCATGCTAAAGGACCTCAGACACTTAAATCACAGTTTTCTTGTGTAGAAACAGGTGATACACAATCTATTGGGTTAAAGGACACCACAGATCATATTATAGATGTGGCCATGTGTAGGAACATTTTAGGCAAGGAGCACACAGGACAAAAGATTTATAAATGTTTTTGGCTAGGCAGATTGCTCTCTTCCCAAAGCAGGGAGCCAGAGAAAACAGGTGGTGTTGCTCAGAACTGTGTAAGTGTCCTCAACCAGGCTGGCTGAGGAAAAAACTAGTAAGAAGGCAGAAGCCCCATGTGTCTCCCCAGTAGATCTATATTTGAAATACTCACTTATAAAGAGTGTGAGTATAAACATATACACGCATACAAAAAGTTAGGAGCTTCAGTTATTTAAGTAAGTTGCTTGAACACATACAATAGGCATAAATATTAGCTACATGGAAATTCATAAGCAGATTGGTCTCTTGAGGACTCTAGAAATTCTGTATTTTTCTTGAAGGACCTTTTAAAAGATTTCTGGGTCTCAAGAAAAAGATCATTTGCAATTTTTTCCTATTGAAGACTGAAGAGAAAAAAATAAGTCTATTGTCCTTACCATGCTCATCATAGTTACTAGTAACATTTAATTTCTTCTTGTTCTAAAGAAGCAAGACAGGAAAGTCATTATACTTACAGCTGTTTCATAAATCTCTGCTCCTAAGTTGAACTGGGAATATGAAAGCAGTTAAATATATCTGTATCTGTACTGAATTTTACAAAACACTCTTAAACAAATTTAGAACTATCCTGTTCATTACAGAAGGTCTAATCTACTTAGAGATCTACTTAAATCAGTACAAATCTCAATAAATAAATAAATAGTACTTACCATGAACAAGGGCAGCACTAGCATAAACAGTCAATATCCAAATCTACCAGTTTTGTGTTTGATTTACTTAAATCTGAATAATTTATTTAGTTAGGCATGCTCAAATTATTCCAGAGTTGGTTATGTTGAGCTTTCATTCAGAACAACTTTATTTCCTCTGCATGTTCCTACCTCCCAAACAAATGAATAATCAGTTAAATTGCATATGTAAAGTTTGTTTGAATTATTAATGTAATGAGTAACTTAATTGTATCTGGAAATTGCCAGGATCATTAAAATGTGTTAAATCTCTCTTTGCTGTCAAAATGGTATCCACTGACATTTTGTATAAATGCTTTCTTTTCCCCCTTACTTTCAGGACTGATAGTCCATGAAGGTGCATCTGTTTATCGTGTGTTTAAGCGCTGGAGGGCTGTGAATCTACACTGGGATGTGCTAAATTATGATAAAGCCACGGACATAGAAGAGAGCAATCGAGGAGAATCCTCAGCAGGGAGGACATTATGGCTGCCACTGACTGCATTTAGAAACAGAAGTTTGGTTCACCCAACACAGTTGACCTCACCGAGATTTCAGTGTGGCTATGTGTTGTTACACCTGTTCAACCGCATGAGACCTCAGGAGGATTCATCCGAGGATAACTGCTCTGGGGAAGTAGTGATGAGAGTGACCTCAGTGTAAAGATTGTGCTCACTGTGCTACACAGACAAGGATAATGTGCCCTGGTGTTACAGGACTTTGGAATGTAGTTATGATAAATGGTGGAACCATTAACACTTGAAAAAATATATACACTTCTTTTTTTTAAATTTAATGGGTTTTATATGATCAGATAAAACATGAATACATTTTTCTGGGGGAAAAAAGTCTCTTGCTTTTATATAGTCTGATTTATTGAACCTTTTCTCAATTTGTACCTGAGATGTATGTAACATAGCTTAACTCTTAGGTCTTTGAATGATGAGGAAACTCATTTTTAAGTAAAAAGATATATTTAAATGTATTTTCTTAAACTCTGACTTTAATCCACTGTTGTTATTTTTTTCCACTTTCATGAGGATTAAACTGGACAACATTCTTCCAAAAAGAATTAGAATGTTGACACAAGTCAAATTTTCTTCCTTTTCTGTCTTTATTTTGCTGCTGTTTGTGGCTCAGTTCAGGTGTGTGAAAGTAAGTGAGGGATATATTGTCCTTTGCATTTAAGCAGGAAGTCCAGTGGGTGTTCTACAAAACCTAAAGGAAAATGGGAAGTCTTTTCTTTTAGCTCTCCTAAATGTCCATGCAAGATATCAGATACAAGTATGACACAGACAGGGGAAGAGTCTTGCATTTCCTCTCGAGTCTCATAAGATCTGCAGGGTGCTGGTGCTATGTCTGTGCACAGAAGTGACGTTACCTTCTGAGCCATGTTGCTGGAATTAGCAATGTGTGAATTTTTAGTACCCATTCTAATTATATGTCAATGACATCCCTTTAAAAAAAAATTAAAAAGAAAAAAAAAAAAAAAAGAAGAAATGTGCATTGCAGCTTCAGGAATAATAATAAATCCTGATAGAAACTGAAGTATAAATAACACATAACCTTAATTTTGCCAGGGAACACATAATCATATTAAAAATGAGGAAATAGATCAATGCTGTGAAATTTGCTTCTCTCGTTTCTGTTTCCTGGCAAAAATTATAATAGAATTTAATCAAATGTTAATGGAAATAATTTTCAACTTAATAATAAGCCTGTTGAAGATGGAGATAGAAAACTAAGGCTGGAATTACTCTGAGAGCACTAGCTTACTCAAAACAGTTTTGTAGAATCATAGAATATGCTGATTTGGAAGGGACTCATCGGGAGCATCAAGTCCAAGCCCTGGCCCTACACAGGACACCCCAAGAGTCACACCATGTGCCTGAGAAGGTTGTCCGAACACTTCATGAACTCTGTCAGGCTGGTGCTGTGACCACTGCCCTGAGGAGCCTGCTCCAGTGCTCAATTCAACTCTGGGAAAAATGTTTTCCCGATACTTGGGCTAAACCTCTCCTGACTCAGCTCCAGGCCATTTCCTCAAATCCTGTCACTGGGCATGAGAGTGAAGCAGTACCTGTCTGTCGTGGTTTCACCCCAGCCAGCAGCCAAGCCCCAGGCAGCCACTCGCTCAGTCCCCCACCAGTGGGACATGTGAGAGAATCAGAAGGGTAAAAGCCAGAAAATTCATTGGTTGAGATAAAGACAGTTTATGAGGCAAAGCAAAAGCCACACATACTAACAAATTAGAACAGGGAATTCATTCAGCACATCCCATGGGCAGGCTGGTGTTCAGCCATCTCCAGGACAGCTGGGCCTCATCATACGTAGTGGTTAATTGGAAAGACAGAAGTCATCACTGCAAAAATCCGTCCCTTCTTCTCCCCACTTTCTATACTGCACATGATGTCTCGTGGTCTGGAATATGTCTTTGGGCAGTTTGGGTCACTTGTCTTGGCTGTGTCTCCTCCCAGACTCC
>VYXF01004872.1:869616-880439 GCA_013397295.1 Polioptila caerulea | reverse complement strand
AAGGGTAAAAGCCAGAAAATTCATTGGTTGAGATAAAGACAGTTTATGAGGCAAAGCAAAAGCCACACATACTAACAAATTAGAACAGGGAATTCATTCAGCACATCCCATGGGCAGGCTGGTGTTCAGCCATCTCCAGGACAGCTGGGCCTCATCATACGTGGTGGTTAATTGGAAAGACAAAAGTCATCACTGCAAAAATCCGTCCCTTCTTCTCCCCACTTTTACATGATGTCACATGGTCTGGAATATGTCTTTGGGCAGTTTGGGACACTTGTCCTGGCTGTGTCTCCTCCCAGACTCCCAACAACCCTCACCCTCCTCACCAGCAGGGCAGTATGGAAAGCAGAAGAGGCCTTG
This sequence comes from Polioptila caerulea, assembly GCA_013397295.1. NCBI lineage: Eukaryota > Metazoa > Chordata > Aves > Passeriformes > Certhiidae > Polioptila > Polioptila caerulea. The sequence goes on along the minus strand of VYXF01004872.1, from coordinate 880,079 downwards.
GATCTCTGTGAGCCCTGCTCAGCCATAACAAAAACATCTCTATCAACCCCTATTATCAACCCTGTGCTCTGCACAAATCCAAACCACAGTCTGCACCAGTCACTGTGAAGACATTTAATTCTACCCCAGTCAAACCCAGCACATTCCACCCCTTATTCCATAGCATTTCCATCATGCCAGGTGCCCCACTATTCAATACAATTGCAGTAACCACCGCCTTAACCAACACACTGCCCCTCTGCTTCCCCCAACAGTGAGATCTCCCCCTCAGTCTCTTCTCCAGGCTGAACAGATCAAATGAGCTCAGTTGCTCCTCATACAGCTTCCTCTCCAGACCCTTCACCATCCTTGTGGCTCTCTTTTGGGCCTCCTTTAGATGCTCTTTAATAGTTTAATGTCTTTCTTATACTGTGGCACCCAAACCTGCCCCCAGCACAGAGGTGAGGCTGTCCCAGCTCAGAGCAGAGCAGGACACTCCCCTCCCTTGCCCAGCTGGCCATGCTGTGCCTGGTGCCCCCCAGGACAGGGTTGGCCCTCCTGGCTGCCAGGGCACTGCTGACTCGAGTTCAACTTGCCTCAGACCAGGACCCCCAGGGCCCTTTCTGCAGCACTGCTCTCCAGGATCTCATTCCCAGTCTATACGCACATCCAGGATTGCCCCATCTAAAGGGCAGAATCCAGCACTTATCATGTTGAACTTCATATGATGATTGACCATCTCTCTAATTTGTCGAGGTCTCTCTGTAGAGTGTCCCTGTCCCCAAGGGGATCAGCATCTCCTCCCAACTGAGTGTCATCAGCAAACATATTTAGTGTTGCTTTGCATCCTGTGTCCAAGTCATGAAGGAAGATGTTGAAGAGAACTGAGTCAAGGATGGAGTGTTGGGTTGACCTTGTGTGGCTGTCAGATCCCCATCCAGCTTCTGTATCATCCTTCTCAACAGAAGAGAGAGGGAAAAGAACATGAATAATCTTGTGGCTTAAGACCAAGACAAGGGCATCACTAACCTGAAAGCAAAAAGAAGAGACAGCACAGGGAAAATTATTTTAGCTTTTTCCCAATTAAAATCAAGTTGGGTCTTGAGAAACAAAGATAGAATATAAACCACCGTTCATCCATCTACCTCTCCTCTTCCCAGGCTCAGCTTCAACCCTTCACTCCCAACTCTTCTACCTTTTCCCCCCTGGGCAGTGCAGTGGGGTGAGGAATGGGAGTCTGCAGTCAGTCGGTCACAGTTCCTGTCTGCTGCTCCTCCCTCCACCTTACACTTCTCTGTTCCAGCCTTAGGCTTCTCCATGGGTTTCTATCTTCTGTATAAACCTGCTGCAGCGTGGGCTCTCCGTGGGCTACAGTTCCTTCAAGACATGTCTGCCAGGGGCTGCAGTGTGGATATCTGCTGCACCATGGTCTCTCCAGGGTCTACAGGGAAGTACCTGCTCCACCAGGACCTCTCCAGGGTCACAGGGCAATCTCTGCTTGGGAGGGACTGTGTTTGGCATGAGGCAGACCCAGCCTCTCCCCACAGAGGTCACTTCTGCAGCTCCCATTCCTACCTGCCCCCCTGGGCACCTATATCCAGTACAGAGATAAAAATTTTTCTCTTTCAAAGTAAGTTTATCCAGTGGCTGAAAATTTTTATTTTGTGCAGGAGATGGAGTGCTAAAGCTGGAAAATTCCTTCTCACAAATCAACAGGATGGTGCTGAAATCAGTACATGCCTTCCTTTTATAAGAGGCTTTGTGTGCCAAGACCAGAAACAGGAGGCCTCAGTAACTACACTTGGAAGGGAGATAGAAATAATTTAGGCATTGGTGCTTAAAAGCTCCTTGAATATTCATAAACATTTATCCAATGAATTCTACACAGGGCCCAGCATTCTGTGTTAGTGTCACAAGATCAAAGTCACATTTACTAAATCTACAGATGCCGTACTGCTCTCTAACCAATTCATGTGAGAAGCAGTACATAAGCCATGAATAATGAAATGCTATCTCAAAAAAACCAATTTCCTACGTGGCAAATTACCAGCATGTAACAGGCAATCTCCTTGAGAAACTATGAGAATTCACTTCTAGGTTGTCTTTAAACTAAAGTTCCCAAAGGAGGAATTTGGGGAAAAATAAAAGATGAAACCATGACTTGAGAAACCTGCTCTGTCACCCGGAAATTCTTGTTCTTTATTAATACTTAAATGAAGGCTACTTTCCCAGAAGGACCACAGCTCCACTTGACCAAACTGACATCACAATTAGTATCTCAAAAAGCACTTGCAATACCAGCATAATAAATTACACTGCAATCAATATAGTTATGTTTCACACCTTTTAGATACTTGTGGTCTCTGGGATTTAAAGAATATTCAAGTGGTCTTTTACAGAATCCTAAAAAGAAAATTAAGAACTATAGGAAAACATTTTATTGTAAAGAAATCTTTTTTATTCTCATCCAAATGAGGAAGGTGCTGAGGGAAAACACTACTCACCAGAAAAAAAAAAAAAATCAATAGATGTTATTTAAGAGAGGACAAGATTTCTGTGCACAAATATTTGAAAGACACCTAGATCTAGAATACTTAACAGCTTCTGAGTGAAAAAAATAGTCCAACTAAGATAAAAGAAAATTGCTTGGAAGAGAAATGTTTATGGCAAATATTACAAAAGCCTTTTTAATGGTAGGAGAGCTCAACATTAATTTCTATGGCACAATAATTTTGCATTTGACTGCATTTATGTATTTCCATATGTAGAAAAAAAGATCAGGAAATTATAAACATCAACAGGATCAGTATAGGCAGGATGTAGTTATTAAAAAATAATGGAATTGTGTTGTCCTGCAAAATATTTTCAGTAGTAAGAGTGCCTAGTGCAGGATATGAACATTTTTTCATTGACCTTGTATTTGGATTTGTGCAGTACTTGCAATGCTGTAATCACCTACATGCTAGAAGATGAATTACAATGAGAACAGGCACATAGAGAGGATATTAGGATGAGAAAGGAGCAGGGATTCTATTCCAGTCACTACAGGGAGGGGAGGAGGGATGTATGCAGAATTAGAAGAGCCTGGCTTGTTCTGCTTAACAAAAGTCTAGAGTGAATGTTATTGTTCTCAGTTAATACATTGCAGAATAAAATTTATTTTAGGCAAAGGACAAGCCTAAGACAGTAGAAGAACTCAAGGACACAAATAGATCAGAAATAAATTTAGCTAGAAGTTCAAGGTAGTTTTAAAATATTCATGGAATGAATCACAGACAACAATTCAAGCTGGAAGGACCCACGGGAGGACATCTAATCCAAGTTGCAGAGTCAGCTCTGAGGTCGGACCAGGTTGCTCAAGGCTTTAAGCCATCAGTCTTAAAAATCCTCAAGGATGGAAATTGCACAACCTCTATGGGCAACCAGCTCCAGCTTTTGACTGTTTCCAGAGTAGTATTTCCTTCTATCCCACCTTTTCTCCTGTTACAGCTTACAAGCACTGTCTCTCATTCTCCCAGAAAGCCCCATTGGGAAGGGGGTGGCTCTGCCTTCTTGGTAACCCCTCGCTGGGTCCTGGCTGGCTGCTGTTGGGCCTCCCCTGAAGCCATCCCTTCTCAAGGCTGAATAAGACCTGATTCCTCAACCTGTGACTCCCTTCCAGTTCCAGCTGAGCTTGGCTTTCCTAATCCCACCCTTGAAAGCCTGGCAAATATTTCAGCCCCCCTCTGTAGCCTGGCCCTGTTTCTGCCTCTTTTTTGTGGCCATGTTCCAGAGGACTTCTCTCATGAGTTCTTGGCTGAGCAGAGCAGGCCTGCTGATATACCTGCTTATTTTCCCAGGCATGAGGATGAACCATTCTCTTGTGGTTCATATAGTCATGGCAGTTCCCCTCAACCCTTTCAGAGCTGCTCTTGTGTGATCTCAGCTGCCTACATCCTGGACCAGATGCTCACCTGGTCCCCCATGTTCAGGCTCTGCCATTCTCCTCCCTCCCTCCCCTCAGGATCTTCATCTCCTCTCTTTCACACTCACATTAGCTAAGGCTGCTATGGGTCACCACTTCCCCTGCTGGTGTCTCCTCGAAAGGGACACAAGATCTTTTAGTGTGATCCCATGGGATGGCCCAACCAGGCCCTATATCAAGAAGTTGTCCCTGACATCCTCTGGGAACATACTCCTGCATGTGTCCTGACATGCTGTCCCTCCAGCAGTGACAGGGAGGATCGTGGCCCCAAGGAACACCAGGCTCTGCCCCCCCTGGACTCTCTTGAAGGTTTTAAGTAACTCTCTTCCCTCAGTCTGACCCCATGGTCAGTAATGTGGTCCCCCCATGCTGCTGCCCTTCCTTCTCTTCCCTCGGGTCTGTCTCATGTCACCAGACCCTCAGCTGAACCCACAGAACTCCACACATCCCACCTGCTCCTATAAGCCCTTGGACATCCCTCCTCCTTTTCCTCCCTGCCTGACTTTCCTTCTTGTCTTTCCTGAGTGTGCCACAGTGAATTACTGGAAGAGCCTCCAAGAAAAACAGTGACAAAAAATCCAGCGTGAATCAGAGGGGTTTCAATGACTTTATGAAAGTAATTGACTTGTCATTCTAGTGGTGGCAGAAGATGGAGATCAGGATCCTTCTGTCCTGGTTCTGACCAGGACAGGGCTAATTTTTGCACACTGGGACAGGCATGGCCAGGACCTGGAGGTTATTCTGTACCAGCCCAGCTTCCTCTCTCTTATAGGAAGGAGTGATTCCTCCTGGTCAAGTAAGTGTGGTGGAGGGAGATGTCCAGGATTGTCTACCATTGGGAGGGGGTTGCGTGTGAACAATTTCTTTTCTTGTACCCTCTGTCTTTAGTATTGCAGCTGTTATTGTTTGTTTCTTATCTCATTGCTGTTTCCAGTAAATGTTGTGATCTCAACTCAGGATATTTACCTATTGTGCCTCCAGTTCTCCTCTCCAGAGCAGTGCATGGTTTGGAGAGTCCCAGTGAGGGCAGTGAATTGGGAAGAACCATTCCTAATCCATTACACCTTCCCCCTCTGTGTTCATTTCTATGGACACAAAATGCACACCCTCATAGCTGCTCCAAACAATTGAACTTTGTTCCAACTAATCTAATTAAATGAGAGACATTTAATGGACACCAGAAAAATCACCATTTACTTAAAGCCTAGGACCAGATATAATATAGGGTGAGGTCTTGCCTGTCTGTTCCAGACAGAGGAAAAACACTGGAAGTCAGATCACATGTCAAACCTGCATTTCAGTCACCATCCTGTTTGCATATTAAAACCACAGTGAGAGAGAATCAAGGTATTGCACAAGATAAACGTTTGCACCATCACCTCTGGGAAGTCACATTTTTCTCCATTTTCCTTGCATTTATCACCACTGGCAGTAAAACAACTTAACTATAGGCAGCATAAGGGCAACTTTTGAGTTTCTCTTTTGGGACACAGTAGAAATAGCAAGAATTGTGCAGGGAACAGCCCTCACATTCATATGACTTTGAAAGCAAGGAAGAATCAGATTCTGCTCACTCAAGAACTGAAATGTTGGCTCTTAAACTGAAGATCACTATCCCAAAACTGCAGTGGTGAAACACAACAAGGCTCTCAAGGAAAAGCTATTTCCAGTCACTACTGTATACATAAGGTTTAAAAATGTTTAAAGTAAAAAAATTCAAACAACCCAGCCTCTAACAAATAGATTACTGTTAGAGGCATATAGTTTAGGGAATAAAAATGAGAACAACTCCCTAGACTGGAAAGAATCAATAATTCTTTTGAATATCAATAAGAAAACCAATAGAAACCAAAAAAATATGCTTCATAAAGAGTTTCTTGACCACAGAAAGCTAATACAATGGGAGCTCTGCAAAATAGCTCCTCAAATATACAGCAAAACAGATTTACATATTTTTCCTTTGGAATTATATTTAAAAATCATTTTTTTTGTTAAAACAAATAATGTAATATTTAGAGCAAAACTTCCCACGTGTTCTCCTCTTGCAGCTGGGCATCATCAGTATTACACTGCTCTGGTGTGTAAACCAAATTCAGTAATTCAAACAGCACTGCAAAGATATAGGCAGGCCATTGACTGAGCTCTGCCAATCTGAGGATACTTCAGACAAAGCCACAGTGGTTTGACAGGAATTTTTTACTCCATTCATACAGTACAATGGAACCCATCATGAATTCAAAGCAAATTGCTGATGGTTCCTCAGGAATTAATTTGCAGCTTGGACTGTACTGCAACAGAAATTTTGAGGAAAGGGTATATTTGATTTTGCTGTTGAATTTTTATACTAGTTCCTTCAAAATATTTGGGTGTTTTTTAACTACAGAATGTCTTAGTTTATTGAATTTCTATTCTTTAAATGACATATCAATGGAATGATTACCAGTACTGAAATCTAAGTCCTGTCTATGTGCAGAGAGTATAGGACAATACAAGTGGATGCTACCATACTGCAAAGTATAGTTCTCCTTCTAAAAACTTTACCAGTGTTTTAAAAAGAACTGAAGATTTCTAGTGGATTGAATTTGAAAATAATTTATTATCTGTCAGATCTCCAAGTCTGTAAATTATGTACCAAGGAATTGAACATTTTCTAATGATTGAAAGATATGAACTGTTCGCAGGTTTTGTGAAAAGAAATTAAGATGCTCTTTAAAACATTTTATCTTTCTTGTTTGCCTTAAGCAAAAAAAAAAAAAAATTCTAATAAGCCTTACAACACTTAAAAACCCCTAGTGAGTTATCAGTTCCAAGAAATACCTCTTGTATAAGAGGAGATAAAGTAGTGTTCAGGACTGAATTGACTACCTTAATGAGGACACCAAAAATATATTTAAAGAACCAGTAATGTTTGGATCTTATGTATTAAAATTAGAAAAGAGGTTTTGGTTCTTTATACATTCATAAGTTTGTCAGATACTAACATTCCTCCTAGATTTAAGAAGAGATATTTATAATGCACTGTAGAGTGCAACCATAGTCTGTGTTAAAGGTGATGCATACATTAAAAGCAGTCACATGGCAAAAAATTAAAAAGGATACACTAGGAAATAGGCCTCTGAGAACATAACACCTTTCAAAGAGCACCTGCAGACAACAGGAAAAAAGCCATCATTAGCATAATTTCCTCCTGCTGTGGCCAGTCAGCTATCCTGCAGGCTTGTAGAGACCCATGAACATCCTCCTGCTTAATGAGCTCTCTGCTGACAGACCAAAGGCATCCTTTCCCTTGGAGCCTCCTCATGTACAAACTCTAGCTGAATTTGACTCTGACAGGTCACTATTTGCTTCCTGACTTTAGAAGCAGCAGGCTTGAGGGCCTGTCCTCTGAATAACCTCTCAGCTGGCCAAAAATTCATAAAAGCCTCATAAAACAATATTTTCAGCAGGAAGAAGCTGGCTGGAGCCAACCACAGAACTCGTTTTAACACCAGACCAAGCAAACTGTACTGAACTAGATCCATGTTTGCAAGTCCATCCAAATGCCAGAATTTGGGATCAGTCATGGGCAGAGACCAGAAATGACACCAAGGTCACCAGAAGAGGAAGAGTTAGGGTGAATGAAAGGGTCTTGGACAATGATGGCACAGTGACACAAAAGGCTTTCTTCAGAGTCCACTGCCCTTCCAGACTGGCTCCATCTGAGGCATGTTACTTGTTAGACTTTGCTATCTCTTGTCCCAGACAGATTCAGCTTGTATTAATGAACTTCAGAATGAGTTTTCACACTTTGAAATGGAAGGACTTCAGGACATGGGCTGATGTTAGCAATACTTTTCAAGCTACATTCAGTGCACAGTGGGGTGGGACATTTGTTCCCACTAAACACATCTGAGCTATCACTCACTCCCAGACATTAAGGTATCCCACTTGGCCACTGATGACAACTTGGCATTTGTCCATGAAATGAGAGTATCTGAGAGGCCTGTTCAATATTTATCCTCACATCAAGTGTTTATCACCTTTGTAGGATATTAATTTGGGTATTACATATTTAATGAACCCCTCATTTACTCCAGTGGAGAAGAGTGTACTTCACTTTGCTTACCAATTAAAACACTTTATAAAAAATGCAAACATGGTCTCTGTAAGTAACAGCCCCTAATGACCTATCCACCATTTCCAGTCATTCATAAGGATTAATTAGTTTTCCTGTCCTGTTCCCAAATTCTCATGCTTTCTGCAACAGTTTCTAACCTGGCACTCAAGCAAAGCCCCAGACACCTCATGCCTCACACACTGAAAGGTGTGTTCTTCACATGACAGGACAGTCCTAAACTCACAATTTAGATCAAATTAGCATTCAGCTCTCCTGTCATCTTGTCAGAAATTGTAGGGGTCAGTCTCTTCCCAGGCACCCACTGGATGGGTTAAATGCTGTAGTTGGGGAGCTGTGTGTCAGAATTTTCCTGCTTCCCCAGCTGACATGAACTCATCATGCCACAGTACCTCAAGAGCTGAGATACACTGTGCTCTACAAAAACCATCAGAGGCCAGCAGCTGTCCCCTCGTGTGCACTGAAAACACAACCACACACTGCACAATCCAGCTGAACAGGCGCTATTCTTTTGCTGCTTCTCTTTGTTCTGCATTTGCCTTCTCATCAGCAAACCTTGTTCATCCTGGCCCAGGCACGGACAAATGTAGTGGCCCCACTAGAAGGAAAAAGGAAAGTTACCTGTGACCAGATTTCTTGGAGATAGAAGCTGTACTCTCCTTTGCCCAGTCTCATTGTCTTGTGCCACCCTTCAGCAGCAGCAGCAGCGAGGAGCTGCGATGGCTGCAGTGCTGCATCCTTTCATTGCTGCACTCTGAACTCAAAACCAGCCCTCCCCCCAGGAGAGGGGCTGCATGCAAAGCATCCTATGGGTGTTGCTGGATCTGACTGAGCCACTGCCACCAGCCAGAGGCTGGCACGTTTTGCAAGGAAGGACATACTGAGCTCCCTGGCAGTGGACAGACTGCTTTCTTACCCCATTAGTGACTTCAAGCCCAAGGATGCCCAAATACTCCCTCACTCCCTCCATGCACAGGCCAGCAGGTCGACAGTGTGAATGAACTGGTTGAAGAAATCACAGATAAAGGCCAAAGGCTCTTCAGTTGAGTTGGTAAGTGGCCAAGGTAGCACAGAAAAAACAAAGTTATTGATAGAAAGGGACAGAGGCAAACAGGAGCTTAGGCTTTCACCCTGGCTCTAGTGAGGACTTTTCACTCACTTTGCTCCGCTGTGCCTGGATTCCTCTCACCCTTTATGTAGATAGATTAGACTTTAAATTCTTATATATTTTTATTTTCATATACATCTTCCTCTTTCTGCATACATAGCATATCACAAGGATCCTCTGCTCTTCAGCAGGGCCTTTTACAGCCTACCTATAAGGAACATAATGTAATGTAATATGGCAGAATCCTCACTCAAAACCATCAGGATAATACCAAACATGTGAATCCAGAATTATTAACACTAAATAAGAATCCAGAATTTTATGCTGGCTTGAATGCCACTAATCTGATAAAGATGCAGTGTAAAAAAAAATTTACAGATTCAGTAATACAGATTTACAATTTTGAGGGAAACATTTACAGTGACACATGCATCTATTGAAACTCTGGTTCCAATGCATACATTCAATGGCCATCATTCAGATTGAGAGGGAATTTTAAAGGAATATATAAAGACAGTGATTGAGATTTTGGGGATTCATTTAGTAAGAAGAAAACATCAAATATTTTTATAGAGTCTTTCTTTATAAAAGTTAGGCATATTTCCAAAACAATTACCATCCAGATCTTACAAAGAAACTTTAGACCCTGCAGCATTTTAGCTTTGGCTAGCTTGGGTCTTTCTGCTTACATTAAGTCTTTTTTCAAACTAAGCTGCCATTTGGTCTTTCTGAATTTTGTTTTTTCCTTTTGTTCAATTCAAATTCTCAAGTGGTTTCACAATGACGGAACAGTTCTACTCAGCCAAAGTGGAAGACAGCCAAAATACCCAGATGAAGAGATTTTCAGACGAGCTGCGGGAAATTCATTACGCTGAAGGTACATCATTATTTTCAGTAGCATTTGGTAAAGTGGAACAGGCAGTAGGTGATTATTAATCATAGAAACATTAGCACTTTGGCTCCTCTATGCAACCTTTCTTCCTCTGCCTTGGTTTCTCTGAAGTCACACTTGCTCTGGGCTATCAGCCTTGGACTAATGTTGTACCTACTGTCTCAGCCTCAGCAGTGATGGAGAAGTTTCCTCAGCAAAGTTAAAGCCAGAGATGCTGCTGCTATACAAAAGCAATCAATAATGCTATTTAACCCAGAACACTGAGAATGTTACAGCACACACAGCAAAAGCATGTATCACTACATAACTTTTTTTCCACTCATATAAAAAAAAAATTAAAAAAAATTACAGACTAGCTTGGGCTGGAAGGGCCCTAAAAGGTCATCTAGTTCCAATCCCACTGCCA
>VYXF01004872.1:817730-865934 GCA_013397295.1 Polioptila caerulea | reverse complement strand
AAAAAAAAGGAAAAAAAAAGAAAAGAAGAGTGAGAATGCAGATGGAAAGGAAGAACAAGAACACAAACATTCTTAGTTTGCTCTCACACATGAAATGCTCAGATAGCCTGCTTAAGAACTGGTTTTAGGCAAGCCCTAAAGATGTAGTTACTTACCATCACAGAAAAGAAAATCCTTATCCCACCAGCATCACTGCTGCAGTCAGGCTTGCTCTGCTCACTACTGGAACATGCACTCAGAGTCAGTCTCCTGTGTGGGATTTGTAGACAATATGTCTTAGCCCAATAGTAATTTACAGTGCATTTGGAGATGGAGAAAGCCTGAGGGCTTCCCTCTTTGCTCCAGAAGGTAAGATCCCCTGGGCAGGGATGGATGCGGGTCCTTTCCCGCAGATGGAGCCCTTGCCCCAGCGAGCAGCCGCTCCTTGGCTGAGCCCCGGCCCGGGGAATTCCGGGCTGCAGCACAGGCGGGTTTCAGCTGCTCCTTCTCTCGGTTTGATCAGACTGGGATTTTCTTTTCACCGTGGGACGTTTGCATTAAATGAGCTGGTTTTATTAGTCAGTTCCAGGAGAAGGCAGCATGGTGGGGAGCTGGAGACAGAGCAGCCCAGTGCTCAGTACCAGCCCAACAGGGGATCAGGATCACAGGGGGAATTGAAAAGTATGAAAGCAGAGCTGTCAAATAACTCTGTTTGTTGGGGGTTTGTTTTGTTGTTTTCTTTCCTCGGAAAAAATCCCATTCTGCAGGAACTTGTAAAATCTGATGGTGGTTTGATCCCTTTTCCTACCGTTGCCTGTGATTAGCCCCTGACCATCCTGCGAAAGTCATTTATGGATAACTCCGTACTTGCCCAGGTGAGAGGAATGGGGAATGTATGCCATTCATGCAAGAGGGAAAACCGAGTGGTTGAGCCCAGCAAACCCTGATTCCTGGAAAAAGCCAACACAAATCTGCAAATTAATTTTTCCCTGAAACACTCCAGGTTTCAAATTTTGTTTTATCCTCAGTTAGGAAAAAACAATTTTTAAAAGTGCTCACAGAGTAGAGCTATACATTCAAATGAATCACACTAAACCCAGTGAAGTGATTCATGCTGATGAACTCCAAATGTTTTATTTGGAAGCTGATATCATTTCATTGAATTGTTTTTAAGTGGTTTTGTTCAAAGAGTGAATGGAGACATTTTTCGGTCAGGCTGGTCAGGAGACAGGTCAGACTTGGAAGGAAGGGAACATAACACAGGTTTTATCCAAGCCAAAATGAAAACTTCAGCACTTAAAAAAAAAAATTTAAATTATTTTGAAAGTAGTTTGGTTCTGTGTCAGTGAAACTGATCTAATTTCATAATTCACAGGGAATTAAATAGTTTCATCTGAAAAGAAAAAAATGTCAAGAACAAACCCAGCAATATTTTTGATCCCAAAACACCACATTTCTTGGCTGCCAGTGCAGCAGAGAACTAGATTATAGTACTGAGACAGATGTTATCAATAATAGTAGGCCAAGAAGTAACTACATGTCTCAGTACAAGAGAGTCCTCAGTATTCTGAATCTCGTCAGGCTGCGGCGGAACACAAGAACATTCCAGGGAAATCCAGAGTGGTGACATTAGGTAATGTAACTACTCAGAGAACATGATGAAGTTAAATGCATGTACTGAATGCACTGCTTTCACACTGGGTGGGCAACGAAGTACGAGCACCCACAGCTGTAAAACTTTGCATGATGCTTCAAAAATGTTTAATTACTTGTGTTACAGAACCCCAAACTTCATCAATTTGGAACTGAGTCTCCCAGGTTCTCACCCAAACCTTGTCTTGAGTGAATCTGACAAAATCCAGGTACTCCTTTCCTTGAAAAGCCAAAGATTTCCATTGAACCACTGTATGCCCTCTGCAGCAGGGGAAAGTTGTTCAGACTGCAAGGATCTGCTTGAGGACCACTGCCTCCTGACAGCAGGTCTTTGGAAGAAGCCTTCCTTGCACTCAGAGGCACTGCTTTTCTCAGCAAGACAGGCAGCAGAAAGTCCTCAGAGCAATTTTTCAAATAAAAGAAATATGCTGTTTGTTGGGGTCAAAATTACTGTGAACACTTAGGCACCATGCAAACAGAATACTTCTTATACCTATTATATTTGCTATTTGGCACTTGTATAATTCAGTACTTTAAATTAAAGTATCTTTCCATAGCTGGTATTATTTTTCCTAGTGATTTATGAGAATGGACTCTTAGATGTACCATAGCTTTTAACCTAACACTGTTGTGACAATATGTGGCTTTATTCAGGGTCGTATCTATTACTTAAGTGAGATATAAATTTAATCACATTGTTCATTAAGAGAATTTAATCCTATTAGAAAGGATGAAGAAGGAAAGATGAGAAATTTGCTCTGCAGAATAAACCTATTAACACCTTCTTCCTACAAAATAAACCAGGATAATCTTTCTGCATAGTATGAAGATAGAGAAGGCATTCCTACCTCTTATTTTAATAGGCAGTGTTGGTTAGCAATGAGAGCTGATACTGCCTTCAACGAGTATCCCAAACACTGCAAGTCAGCAGAAACATTTATCATTTTCACGTGAATTGTTCAACTTGGGTAATGATCCAGGATGACTCTTCTGCAGTAAAACATTCATGCACAAAAGTAAATTAAGTTCATGCTGTCATCAGCTGCCAGATTTTTCCATGCAAACTAGCCTTTACTTGCAAAGGATCTATCAACTGTTTTAGCTACCAGAAAAAAAAAAAAAAATCATCTGGGGGATAACATTCAGGGGATACCTTTCAGCATTTAATACTCTGAAATCATGGAAAGCAACCTCCTCTTTTATATATGCAGTTAATGCTTTATAGTAAATCCTCCTAGCTAGGCCTTTTGAGTCAAAAATTTTAAAAACCCAAACAAAAAAAATCCAAACAAACAAATAAAAATAAACAAAAATGGAAGGATTTCTGAGAGACCTTCAGGGCATCTCCTAGGTGGAGAGAAAATTTTATAACCAAATGAAGCAGGTAGGGTGTAAAAGCCACCACAGAAGAAAGGCAAATGAGGTAGGAAAAAACCCCAACAAAGCAAAAATACCAAGGGAACAAACAACAGACAGAACAAAGAAACTATTTAATAGCAAATTATTTAGTACTGAAAAACAGGCAGCAGTGTAAATTGCCATGACCTTGTAGAACATAATGCAGGAATAGAAACCTGTATGATGTTCTACAAGGTCATGGCAATTAACACTGCTAATTCCTTTTCCTTCCAAGTCTGACCTATGTTATCCTGAACACTTGCGACCCCTTAAAGGTAAGCTTGTGTCTGAGTGTGCTGCAGACAGATGTTATGCAGCTGCTGGAACCTGCACTGCAGTCCCTACTTCAAGAACTCAGCTGGGCTTCAGGTTTTCATCCCTCCCTCCCTCTGATTGCCACTAGGATGTTCTCAGTGGTTTCTAGACTGTGACCCTTCATCCCTGCTCCTTCAGCTGGCGATGAAACCAGTGCCACAGCTTGAGATGACTTCACCTTTCAAATCCCAGAGGCTTTCAGCAGTAAGAGCTAAGATGTCTCAAACTTTTTATTTTTTTTTTCTTTTTCTTTTAAACATCAGAAACATTTTGGTTTTGAAAAGGAAGCCCAAACTGTCCTTTCTTCAAGAATAAATATTTGCACAAAAATTGCGGCAGGCAGCTATACAAAATGATCATATCCTCACATGACAGTCGTTTCTATGCTTGCCTGCATAGTCAATAATTTGTGGTTTATTTTTTGTGTGTTTGTGGCCCAGCCTGTCTGACCTTAACCTCAAACATTTTCCCGATAAGTTCCGGAAGCATCTTTGCCCAAGGAAGGACAACTAAAGACATTTGAGATGCCTGATGGCATCTGCCAGCACAAAAGGGCACAAATCTTCCTCAGGGACTGTCATCCCAACCAGCCTTCACTGGGTACCCTTGTGCATCTCCAATGGCATCCAGTACCTCTGTTTTGTCAATGAAATTGAGCCTTTGGTGTAACACTTTTCCCAAAACTCTGGCCTTCATTAATGTAAATAAGGAATGAATGTAAACCTGCAAATGTGTCGGATATAAAAATGTGTAGATTGCTTCACAGTGACAAATCTCCCTGCAAACAGCTGCTCTGAGCTGATATGATTGTCCCCAGTATGAGTCTACATTTACATTAATCTGTAAGGGTATTACTGGCAGAATATCTTATTAAAAAAAGAAAGGCAGGCTGAGATTACACAATAATTAGTAGCTATCAATGATTCTAGAGAAGAATCAGAATATAGTTAAATATCAGTGGTGTTTTTTCTACCTTTTCTTCATGCACTAAATAGGCAAATTAGGCAAGGTTCTTAAACACATGAAGTATTGCCACCCTGTAGGCAAATTTTGTGGAAAAAATTAAGTGAAGCCCAGAAGTGTTTCAAATAGTGTCTCAGTACTCCAAGGTCAGCACAGTAATTCTGTATGCACTTTTTTCATTTTCTTGGTACACCATGGGTGACTTCAATCCTTGTTCAAAGCTAGGACTTGATCCTCTCATACTGCCATACTTTCCTATTTTTCTCCATGTTGCCCTAAAAGAAGTATTAAAGAAATAGTTATACTCTCCAACACTCAGGTCTTGGTTCAGCTGTGCATTTACATGGACACATTTGGGGCATTTGTCTGAAAACCTGAGTGTACCTTGACATTCAGCCATGAGGAGAATGGACTAATTTTTTCCAATCTTGGCAAGACGAGCTCCCTTAAATCAAAACAACTTAGTCATATTATGAAAGCTGAGACCCTTGCAAATTTATATTCCTCGCTGTGTTTGGGTATTTGTGTGGGCCCAGGGCCAGAAGTAGGCAAGGTTTGAAGGAGCAGAGAAAGGACTCTCTGCTGCTGATTTGGAGATAGTTTCTGCCTCTTCCCAGATATGAGTCTGGGAAACATATGAGCTGGCACTTGTTGGTCAACTGCCCTGATACAGCTGCTTGTGTCTGACACATGGCAGGCCTTGCTATAAATTAATAAAGGGAAGCAGAAATGCTTAAACTCCTTTGACTGAGCAGAGGCTCTGGGCAAATTCTGGTCTTCATTACAAAGACGCAGTCTTACAGAAATTAAGAGGTTTCTTAATTTCCAGAATTCTCCCTGTAGATGAGAGGAGTGAGAGAGACCTGGAAAATCTGCATCTCTATGACCAGGTCCCAGATTGCAGGAGGTGGAAAGAGCACAAAATGCTCTCCTTCCCGTGCTAGCTCTTCAAAATACAGACATGCTCTCATTGCAGCCTGCAGTAAAAGGGCTTAAATATGCAGAGTACCAAGCCCTCAGCAAAATTTCAAGTGCCTACTTCCATGAGAGTCAATAGATGAGAATCTTAGCTCCTGAGTGGATTGGGTTTTCTAGTCTAAAGCACAAGGATTTCAGAAAAGAGAGTGACGAAAATATTTGATTCTGAGAACCTTGAGCAACTCTGAATAAGGGCATTGCAAACAACAAACGAGTATGTGCTCTGTGTCACAGATCTGCTGAGACAGATAGCAAAATATCAAAACAGCTGCTGACAAAAAGGTCCCTGTAACTGAACAGTCTGGCTGACTGTAGCCAAAACCAGATGCCTAGAGAAGCACAAGAATAGAGCAAGCATATTTTCCCAGCATAGCCTGCCAGGCTCCAAGACTTGGTGCCTTAGGCATTTCCTGAGCCAGAAGCTGTCTGTTGTATTTAATAGCTGCACACAAACTTTTCCTCCACAAATTTGTCCAGTCTCTTCTTAAATGATGTGAACATTTAGCATCCACAACACCCTATGGCAGGGGTCTAAGGCTTTAACAAATGGCAAAGAAAGAACTCCTAATTTGCTTTGGATCTCTTACCTACTGGCTTCACTTGATGCCCCAAACTTCTTTCCCCCCCCCCCCCCCCCCCCCCTATTATTCACGGTGTAAATTCAGTCCCTTCATCCATTCAGCCATCCATGATTACATGACCTTTGTCCTGTGTGTCACATCTAGCCATAGCTAACTCTTTTCCAGACAAAGCATTCTAGCCCACACTGTGATGCCAGACACAAAACATTCTCAAAACATTTTTGGTGCCCCCAGCTCCACAGCCTGACCGGTCTCCCTTTTATTTTTTAACCCTTCAGATTTCTTGTAGAAAAGCAGCGTTGGTTCTTCCCTACAGCCTCATTTATCCATGTTCTCACTTCATGTAACCTTTATGATAACTTCAATTTACCCTTCAGTTTCACAGTACCACATTTGACTCCCATGGGAGAAGATATCTTATAAGCAAGAGATTACACATTACCACTTGCAGTTCAGCTTTCAGCTCTGAATTCCTTTGCTCTCTTTATTGGACATTTTGATGCAATTATCCCTTGCTTTTTCTTATTTTTTTGGCAGGGAAAGGGGTTGCTTTGTCATGCTCTAAAATCTAACCTGCCAGAGATTTATGAACTCCAAAGTTCAGACTGCAAAGCCATCTTGTGCCTTCATCAATTTGCCTTACAAAAAAAGTAGACCATTGTTAAGAAATCAGACACCCCTCTGATCTGAAGATAAGGCAGTCTCAGTGCTTTTGGATGAGGTTCCCCTACAAAGGGTAAATACCAAGCAATTCTAAAAAGCCACTACTTAAACCCAAACCAACAAAAAAAACACCCTTCCCTTCTCATTTTACAAAAATAAATTTAAGAGCCTGAAGTCTCTCTTAACATGTCACTGTGTTGCATCTTCCACAACCTTCCCTTACCTTATCAGGACACTGTCACCTCAGCCTTGTCACAGCTCCCTTTGCTGCTTCTGAGCAGTCCCTGCTCCGTGTAAACTCTTTGGAGAAAAATCTGTCCAGGCTGGAGGCCAGGAAAGCCCCTTCTGCAGAATGCACATTTCTAGAAAGAGCTCCTGACCCCTTTAGCTTGTTTCTGTCCTGTGTTTATGACAGGGCTCCAACAGGCCCTGCAGTATGGATATCCCACCCAGCAGACTTTCCTCTTGTAACTCCAGCATTTAAGGAATGGCATTGGAGTGACCCGTGTGCCAAACCCCTGACATGAGGCCCCGCGTGCCTCAGGGCACTCCAGAGTCCCTCCCAACTAGCCAGAGCTTCTGTACCTCTCCAGCCTGGATCCACAGGGAAGGGTGGCATTTCTTTTTCCTTTTCACTGGTGGGATGTTGACAGTAGGCTTGTTGCTTTAATGACAGCAGGGCCCCCTGCACACACACCCATACAAATGCTGTGAATGCCCCAGCAGCAAGAATGTACTGCTGCT
Organism: Polioptila caerulea; assembly: GCA_013397295.1. Classification (NCBI taxonomy): domain Eukaryota; kingdom Metazoa; phylum Chordata; class Aves; order Passeriformes; family Certhiidae; genus Polioptila; species Polioptila caerulea. The sequence goes on along the minus strand of VYXF01004872.1, from coordinate 858,660 downwards.
AAATATTTGACAGGTTTTCCACTGCATGCCAGGCTGTTTCAAGCACATATATTTCTGGGATATTCTTCTCCATCCTGAAAGATCAAGTGACCCTGCATGGCTCTGTGATTACTGCCAAATTCCAGGCACTTGCTTGCTTGCTTGAACTTTCCTTTCCTTCTGGTTCTCTGGAAAATGCAGCAGGTCTCACCACAATGGCACCACTGCTCTCCTGCCTGTGTGAAGGGAGAGCTATTTGTGGTGAGCAAACCTCAAGAAAAGGAAAAGGGAGAGGCAACCACATTTCAGAGGGAACACCAGCAGGGATTCAGGTTTCAGCACTGAGAGATGCAGTCGGCCCAAGTGGGGAGGTGGCAGCAGCAGAGATGATATTCCCGGCCAGTTCCCACAAGGAGGTGCCTGTTGGGATGGCTCCCCAGTGTGTCAGCTGCTGAGAGAGAGGGAGGACAGGAGGTTGTTGGAGATTAAAAAGCAAAACACAAAAAGTCCACAGTCACTTGGGGCACAGATAAAGTCTGGGTAATTTCTCTGCTGTTCAGGTACAGGAATACAATGCCAAAGAGAAAAACGCCCCAACAGTGCTGCCCCAGCAGTGTCACTGAGGTATGACCTGACCATATACATCATGATAGATGTATACCTGACTTTCTACTACACTGCTTTAACAAAGAGGATTTTAATGGCTTGATTGTGGAGACCACTTTCCCCCAGCTGAATCACCTTGTAGTTTCACATATCCCCTTCAGAAAAAGCATCAGAAAGCATCATATTTACTGACATTTGGGCATGGACTTCTCATATGCACTGAGAAACAACAGCAAGATTTGGCCACTGGGTAACTTGTAGTCAATCACCTGGATTGCTTGGCAAGTAAGTGGTCTTACTCATCCTACTAATACTGACACACCCATCATTTGAATTATGCAGGACTGTGGACATGGAATACCTCAGATTGCCACAGGAACCTATGTAATTCTATAAGGGCAGAAGTAAAAAGGAAAGGATAGCATGGAGGAAAGGTCATGATTCTACTAACTTGCCCAAAGCAGGTGTTGTAGTTAGAGTTTGATCCTGTCATTGATGCAAATAAAACAGAAGATGTTTCACGTGGTTAAGGAATAAATCACCACAAAAGTACCAACACTGCTGTGGGTGGGTATTTTAAGACCCACAGCAGCCACCACCCATGAAAATGCAGGCTCTGGCAACTGCTTTGTCATATACATCATGTGTCAGTCCATTCTATTTCCATGCTGAAATGCAGGTAGTCACTCTGCAGTGTCACAAAAGCCCCATCAACAGCTGTGATGCCACATGAGATACATGACCATAAAGCAATCAAATAGAATGTAATTCAAGCCCAGAAATAAGCCCTGTTCTTGAAAGTATTTTCAGAGCATACAACAGACCAGGGACAGACAACTAGGGCAAAACTGGGGTCTCAAAAAAATAGAATTTGTTCTAAATATTTAGAAATATTTTTGGAGTTGTCCTGATAAAGACTTGGGATATATCCTTTATAGGACAAGTAATTAAGATGTGAAAAAACTTGACAAGGTTTAAATTAAATTATAAAGGTACATTAGCTACACTTATTTTTCATAGCTAGAAGTTAAATTTTTCCAAAATTCTGATGTCTGTTTTCTGAGGAAACTGTGTGAATGGAGTATATTGAAGAAGTAATAAAACATCTCAAGAATGGGCATTTACTTGTTTTAAAAAGACATATTTTAAGTGCCATCAAAGATAGACAATGAAACATGAAACTGTTAAAAACATTCATTCCTTTTGGCACAGATTCCTCTCTGCATTCTTTCTCCACTCTGCAAGATGACTTTTTCCATTTCTACCATTTGTGTGAGCTTGAGGCTACAGCATGCAATGTTTCTTTAAAAAACAAAGGAAAACTAATCTATTCTAATCCAAAGAACACAGTAGCTTTAGTGCTAGAAGGAATGGCTAAGATTTCTGTTCTGCATTAAAAGTACCAGAATCATTTATAAAAACCTGGGGGTGTTGTTTTAAAAGATCCTTCCTTCTGGTTCCTCTGGTTCTTCCTGCAATGCCTGTTTAGTAACTTTTATATTGTCCTAATCTGACATATCTATGGCCAACTGGATTGTTGCACTCATAATATTTTTAAAATTTGCATTAGCAGAGCCTACTTGGAAAAGACTTCTATTGACTAGTTTAAATCTGTTGTGCCTCTGTGATCATCCAGAGGACAAGGGGAAAATGACCTGATGTTTCTATTCAGTTTTCACAGGAGACAAAGGTGGAGGAAAAACCTGCTCTGAATCTGTGCAGCAGGGTGCATGAAAATAAACATCCCTCAGCTATTTTATGGAGAAAACTGATTTAATCTGTTTATTAGCATGCAGTAATGCTGTTCAGTCAAATGTATTTTTGTTAGGCTAAGTTTGAATTCTGATGTCTACTGCCCGGCAGTAACTTGAACCCATGATTATTATGCCCTTTAACATAATGTCCTCAAAAATGGCATGACTCTGGATCCACACTGGCGGCTGCACCTCAGCAGAGCTGAGCAGCTGTGTTGCTGAAATGCAGTTCCAATGAAGAATAGACCTTACAAACCTGCCTTCCTTGTTCTTCTCACCAGGCTACTCCACACAAAGGTGCAAAGGCAGGAAAAAGACACTGAGGCTGACAATCTCTCAGACCTTCATATACCAATAACACTATATACTTCTGCTGGTAAAGACTTTCTGGCCTCACAAAATATATAGAGAGATAAAGGTAAATACTGGATGCAGTAGATACAAAAAAAGTACCAGTAGATACTTTATTTTTGGTTTCAAATTTGAGGTATCCTCACTGAAACAGTTTGTAAGCTTTTCTCAGAGTCTGTGCCAAAGGAATGTACTGTATTTAAATGAAGTTCAATTAATTTTCTTCATGTTTCTCTTCCTACCCCAAACTTTATTCTTCACTATTTACTTCCTCTGGCCCAACTCTCCCTGCTCAACCAATCATATAAACCCACCTCTCAACCTCAGTCCCAGCTTCTTTGCTGAAAATCATTTAGTCTCTTGTCAGCTCAGTCCCAGTCCCCCTTGCCCAGGAAATCTCATTCATTCTTCTTGTCCTAGTTCTCAAAACCCCATCCTTCAGCTCTGCCCTGATTTTCCAGGCAGCTTCCATATAATTCAGGTCATTTCCTCCTTCACACTGCCAGAGTGATAAACACCTCTTAGCTTTGCCAAATCTTGGCCTTGCCAGACTATAAGCTCCAAAAAATCTTGGGCATGTCCCTCTTCTCCCTGGTTACAGAGCTGGAGATGTTCAAAGACATGTAATGCAGCTAAACTTAAATGAAACTTACTGGGAGATCAGGAAGACACATCCTTGTCCCAGAGCTGACCTCCTAGCAAGGCTCACACTTTCACTCTGAAGGCCTTAGAGATGAAGAGCAATGGACCATTTTCAAAGGAAAGGTCACCTGGAGTTTAACATGAGCAAAATGACATTTCCTCCAGCTTTATTTACAGAAACAGATGAACCATTTCAACTAACATTTTCAAAGCCCAGCATGGGAAGTTTCAGCATGAATAGCTAAACTGACAAAATTACAAAAAACTGAGGGTGGGTTACTTTCCTGGGGAATGCTGGGGGAAGAGGAGTCATGCACCAACTCTGTCAGAGAACTTTTCCCCTCTAAACTAACACTGGCAGCTGAGGGGCAGCCAGCCTGCAGTCCAAATAATCACTATGTTTCTTTTTAATAAGAGTTTGGACCCGCTTCAAGCCTAGTGCTAAAATTAGATATTTTACTAGCTTTTCAATTTTTCACTTCAAAGTCTAGAAGTTTTGAGAAACCACATAAGCCACTACTGAAGGTTTCCTTCTGGACCACAGTTCTGGGTTCAAGACATCCAACAGAAGCTGTTTTGCATTCTGTAGGAAGCCAGATGAGCACAGCTCAAAGAGGCAAAAGTGCTGCACTTCTCATCAGTTTCATGCTGCTAATAGGAAAAATACAGTTCTACTTTTTACAAAAGCCAAGGGAAGGATGAATACCTAGACATAGAGAGTTTCAGCTATAACCACAGTGCATGGTAGTTTAGATGTGCCTTTTCCAAGAGACCCCTCTCTAGAGGACACAAATGATTCCAAAGACATAAACAACATGCCAACTGATGTGATTCATTGCTGCCTTTCTTTGATCAGATCACCATATGCTATTACAGAGCAGAAGAAGCCTCAGTGCCCGAGCCTGAATTTTGGTTCAAGAATCACCTATGTTTTCACTCAGGAAATTTATAGTCTTTGCTAACCCTAAACTAGAAGACTCATCAGGCACACATTGCAACCTTTCCAGCAAACTCAGCTCCACATGCACTATTTCAGTTTTTCCCAGTATTTTCTGGTTCTGTCATTTTGGAAGTAGACATAGGAAAAAGGTTAAAAGTCAAATCAGGCAAGCTGCGTCAATAAGTTAAGCTCAAATTTTCTTGAAATAAGCAGCAGTCTCAGAGCACCAACTCAGATCACGTAAGACTATGTACTTGAAAACATTTGGCTGAGAAAAATTACCTTTATTAACTTTCCACCAGTGTCCCTCAGAGAAGGGTTTCTAGAGCATTCAAAAGGCAACACTGCTCCAGTAAGTGCTCTACCCTTTCAGCCACTCTATTTTACTTTTCTTATCAAATATGTTAACATGCCTTTAAACCGATGCAGAGGCCCTCCTGAAATTTTTATACATTTTTTTTATATGTTTTTTTCTGTTACTTACACTTCCAGTTTCTGCTTATGTTTCAGTGTCAAGAAGAACCACATGAGGAAACCCAAATATTAAAAAGAGAGACAGGCAAGGTCCTAACCCATAATAATTTTTTCCCCTCTTTTAATAGTCATTCACCTACCTGATGGGTTGATATGCTCAATCACCCACCTACTTTTCAAGTTTTACAAGTATTTAATCTTTTCTTTTTCACTAGCAGTTAATCAGTTAGTGCAAATGATGCTGCATGCTCATCAGTTACCAATATATTGCTTTATTTCTTGGTAGCAAATTAAGGCTTTATAGTGAGATTTGTACAGTACAGGCCAATTTAAACATTAGAAACTTTAAAAACCATGTAGCACTATTCACTCAATTTAACATAGCCAGAAAAGTAGCTTTTTTTCTTTTTAATAAACAATTAAATGTTACTAGTGAGGCCTTATATTTCATGAGTGCAAATGGCTCAAAATCCCACCATCCTCAGGGCTCAACATTTAAATTCCTTGAGGACATTTTTAGATGAAGATAAACAGATAGCATAGCTGGCTCGGATAAAATATACTGTATTACTTGCTAGAGAAGAATCTCTTAATTTAGAAATATGGAAAGGAAAACCAAAATGTAATTAACTGTCCAAGGGATGGTATCACTTTCTATTAGTCACTGACCAGTAACAGTAGCAATGACAAATTCATTTTCCATGGCCCTCTTTGCTTTAGTAGAACTTAATTTATAATTCAGAGCTGATGCCATCCTGTATATTAAAAAAATCCAAAATTGGAGGAACATACATAAGTTACAGGAACTTTTGCAGCAGCAGGACAAGTTCCCTCTCCAGGGATATGTCCAAACCGTTGCCTTATTTTTTTTTTTCCGATTTGAGAGAACATTGTTATTAGTATTTCCTCAGCAGTTACGTGTTTTTCTTGAGCATATTGATTTTCACTTCATACCACTGATTTTATTAGTGTTGTCTGGAGATGATGGAACTACTGCTTATGAAAACCAGACATAGAGCTTCCCTTCTTATGAGACACTTAAAGTGTTTGAGCTGAACATATGAATTCACCTGTCAGTCAGGCACAGGAAAATATCATCACCCCTCACATGTCTGGCTTTCAGATCTGAGCATTACATGTGAAAAAGCAGAGGAACAGCTGCCAAAAAAATTGTGAAGAAACTAACCATGAATCAGCTACACACTCTGGGGAAGGAGACAAGATGGGGGACTTCCAAAACACCCCTGCTCATGCAAGAGCAAGAGTGACCATGAGAGTACCAGGAGCTCCTAGTGTCACAAGGCAACTCAGCTGTTTTAATTCTTTGTTGAATGCAGCTGTATCTCCAGCCTAAGGGAACACACACAGCACAAGTCTCAAAAAATCGAAATCTAATGTGAATAATACTCCAAGCCCCTCTGTCTCCAAGGATGCTATCTAACATCAGGCTAAGGTCTTTGAAGTCTTGAGATCAGCCATCTATCCTTTGAACTAGAAGGCTACAGAAAAGGGTCAGGCTTCCGAGCGTATTAAGGCACATACTAACTTTACCTCAATGCAAGTGCCTGGTTTGCTCAGGGAGCACCCACTCCAGTGGAGTCACAGCTGCTGAAAAGGTACAGCAAAGGGAAAAAGCCAGACATTCTGGTGACAGCCGTGCAGCACAGCTATTGGGACTGCCCCGTGCAAGCTGCTCCACAATGCCTCAGAGCCTCTCTGCTGTCCTACAGTACTATCTCAGCTTGTTGCAGAATTACAGCAGCTTCTCAGCTGGTTTGCTGGCTTTTCCTTTTACCAGGCCACCAATATCTCATTTGTTCTCCTTCACTCAGGTGAATACATCACTGCTTATCAGAGCCAGAAGTCCCAATCTACTCCAAGAGGGTGGTACTACACATGCAGGAGAGGACAAATTTAGAAATGAAGGCAAGTAGCGATGATGCACGGGCAACCTGGAGGTGGGCTTCCCAAGAGAATCCATGCCTGGGCACAATCTCCAGATTCACTCTGCAGAAGTGCTCAGCAACGGCCAGCAGGTCTTACTCTGCTTCAAATGAGCATGTTTAGGGACATTACCCAGTATTTCCTGAGGGATTACAATGAATGACTACCAAAAAAGAAACTACTTGGAGACAAGAAGATGCTTTATCAGCCATATTGGAAAAAGTTGGGGAACAGAGACACAATTTTGCATAGTCAGCTTCATGAGCACAGCTAGAATTCAGATGTATCTGACACAGCTTAGTAGCATTTCCAAAGGAGGGATTATGTGCTATTTCCTTTGGAGGCAGCTACTGTAGCCTGGGACAAGATCATGGCTCTTATGGAAATGACACCCCACCAGGGATGCTGAGCACTCATTGCTTTTGCATTAAGGCAGCCTCTCCACAGAGACCCACGGCATCTTAAAAAGTGATCATACAAAAAGCAAACAAAATAGTCTTCTAGAAACCCCCCTCATCCATAAGGTACAAGAAAAACCAACTCCCGTGAGTGACAGAAAACACAGCATTACTGAATATGGGAGCATGTGTTTATACATCAGTGTTTTTAATACTGCATTGCAATGACAGGTGTGGGGTGTCCCTTCAGAAGAAAGCAGGGTTGGTGTGCTCTATAATACAGCGCTTGCAATGCCGTTTAACAAATCGCAGAGCATCCACAGAGACTTCACAGTCCTGCACGTTCAACATCTGCAGGTCAAAACAGTTGGCAGCTACAATCTGCAGGCCCTGCCCAGTGATGCTCTCACAGGATTTCAGGCTCAGGCGCTTTAGGTTGAAGCAGTTGAGGGCTAGAAACTCCAGGCCGGTGTCTGAGACCAGGGGGCACTTGCCGATGTCCAGCGATTTGAGTTTTGTGCAATTTTTGGCGAGGTACTCCACGCCGTGGTCCGTGATGCCCTCGCAGCCCCGCGCGTTGAGGTAGCGCAGCTTGCTGCAGTATTTGGCTATGTATCGGATGCCCACGTCCGTGATGCGGCCGCAGTGAGCGATGCTCAGGTATCGGAGGCGCGACTCCAGCTTGGCGATCTCCCGCATGCCGAAGTCGCTGACGAAGCGGCAGTCGCTGACGCTCAGCTCCTTGATGGATGTGCAGTAAATCATCAGGTAGCGCAGGCCCTCGTCGGTGATGCGCACGCAGCGGCGCAGGTACAGGTGGGTCAGCTGAGTGCAGTGGGCGGCAATGGTGTGCAGTCCTTCGTCCTCCAGGACAAAGCAGTCTGTCATGTCCAAGTAGCGGATGGAGATTTGCTTCCCGTGCAAGGGAGACAGCTTGATGGAGGCTTCGCGAGTCAGACTGATGCACGTGACTTTGGAGCAGCCTAAGTGGAAAAACACAGCGAGTTTAAGCAAGAAGTAAAAACAAATCACACAGCAGGACCAGAAAGGCAGGTGTGGAATGGTGGGCCGGACATGATGAACTCACGTTGCAAGAGTGCAATCACCCTGACCAACTGCTCTCATTTGCTGTGCTGAGTCCCCACACCAGAGGAAACAATAAACTCTACTGGAGTCAGTGAATTTGCTTGGAGATTGTAAGCCCTGGAAAGCAACGGACTGATTTTGTCCACACCCCAAATGTAAAATGGTGGTCCTGGGTCAAACTGGGGACAGCCTATGATCTGTTACTGCAGTATAAACCCAGTAACAGCTAGAGAAAAGGATACTACGTGACAACCAATGCAGTTTTTTGATCAGTCTCATTGCTGACTGGCTGAATTTGCAAACCAACATCAGAGGCTCTTTCACCATCCAAACTCATTATAGAAAACACAACCCTGCTCCCTTTCCCCCCCTCCCCTGCCCAAACATTTGGAGAACAGATGTGAATCCAGCCCCAAGCCTGCAAATGTGGTAAGGATGCAAGCCATGGCCCAACTGTGTCTTGCAGAAGGGTGGAGATTTGGATAACCTAAGGAGAATGGGGAGAATTGGTAGGAGCCAACAGACTGGTAAAGGCATATGAGGACACGGACAGACGAAGAAAAGGATTGCGTCCAATGAGAAAGTCTGGCCATGAATGGAGGTAACTAGACTAGAGGAGAAACACCAGACCTTGCAAGGAAAGACAAAGAACTAGATTAAAGAGAAAAACACACACAGACTTTCCCCATTTTTAACCTCCATTCACTGCATAGTCGAGAGTGAAAGCTTTTTTTGGAAAGTGTGGTTTCTGCTGCACTGCAAACTGGCAGTCCTAGGCTTCTTAGGGAAATTCTTAAGCTGTGCCAAGTTCAGCTGGGCACTTTGCATTAGCATGGCTAGGAACAGCTGCAAGAAGGAAAGGAGAGTCAACCTATTAGTGATAAGGGCCCAATAGTTTAAGCCATAAATGGCTACTCAGAGAAACTCTGCAGGTTCTACCTGAAGGGGTATCCCCATGTAGAAATAAAAAGATCTTTTCTGTATTGCTGGAACACTGGCCAAGTGGTATGAAGTGACTCATAAAAAACGATGACCTTAGAGCTCCACGTATCAGAAATCCTGCAGAAATACTGTGGTGCTGAATTAAAGAGCATGATGATGTATGGAGACTGCCTCAAAAACTTACATGACCCAAAGCTATACCACTTGCTATTAGAGTTTGTCATTCAGGGGTTAGTGGAAGGTATGAATATGCTTCCGTTCTTAACAGAAAAAAGGAAAAAAATCATTTGAGATAACCGTGTAGACTCACACAAATGCTGTAAGAAGTCTGGGATATGGACTTGAAACACTTTGCCATTCACAACTACATTTCTACATTCATCATTTGAATTTATGCTGGATCTTTGGTTTGGGTTTCAAATTTAGTTGAACAGATGCAAAATTTACCTTAGGCCTCACACAATTAAATGGGCAAATTGCCCACAGGTCATGCAGAACCAAGACGATGAAGTAAAACACTCTGTTCAACAAACATCTTAAAACTGAATGCTATTTTCTCTTCAGACTGTTTCAGATCCACCTATGCTCTGGAGCAAACTCTGGAAATACTCTTGCCTTCAGGTAAGTACAGACTCAGTAACACAAAGGATTTTTCTAAAGGGAAGAAGTACAATACCAATGGTGTAAAAAATTCACCTCTAGTGTATTCTTTGAAATAAGTGACATAAAACGCATGAAAGGAATTTCACAGAGGAAGCTGGCACCTAGGCAGAGTTCTGCTGCCCCTGATGTAGCCGCTGCTGTTGCATTTGGCTGAGGAGGTTGCTGGATTAAGAAGTCAGTCTGGATATTTTACATTCTGACCAGAATTCAATTTTAAATCTGGCTTAGGTAGAATGATGCACCAACAAAGCCAAAGAGAACATTCTGTCAGCTGAGAGTCCAAGAAGGTTTAATGACCACAATTAGAAAGTGAATGGGTCAGAAGTCTCCAGCAGGGCTGGAGTCACATACATCAGTTGTGCGATCACTGTTTTGTCAAACTCAGCATTGCCATGTCTAGTTACTTTGGCTACACTGTAAAACATTTCATGGGAAGGATATTCAAAACGGTTTCACCAGAAAAAAGAGTCCATGCTGATATAGAACTGACTGACTTTTAGGCAAAAAGACAGGTTCCTGGGTCCGCAACAATTTTTCTGTCCTAAATAATTCAAAACGTAAAAATAAAGCTCTTGTTACTGGATTTTCCATAAAGTAAGCATAACTGATTTCTAAAAGGGAGGAGAAACATCCAAACAGACCAAAAAACATATTGGCTGGAGTGTTAGATAATAACTTGCAGTCAAGCTCAACCAACATCCAGCAATATCTCAGACCTGCCCGCAAAGTGGGATGCTGACAGTGACAGAACTTATATTGTGGAAAGCTCCTAAAGTTAATACAAACATCTGGTTTTGACATTAAAGATTTTGGTAAGTTTTGCTGCCAAGTAGCCATCCAAGGGGGAAAAGGATTCAACTAGATGTACAACTGGGAACTGGGATTTAATTAACTAGCTACTAGCACCACCTCCCAACACGCCCCCTGTGTTCTCTTGCTCAGTATGCGACCAAACCAGTGAAACACTTCAGTCCTGAGAATTCCTTGAGCATGTAGGTGCAAGCCTTGTCCTTGTAACTACAGAGAGATAGAGGGGAAAATGGAATCCTCTTTCCAAAACATCCTCCCAAATTACCCACATCAGAATTAAAACAGTAGACTCAAAACAAGAGCCTGGAGACTGATTATCTTCAATTTATATGGTACATGCTGCAAAAGCTATATCTGAACCTAAACATCCTGACTTCCAAGCATATTCAAAAGCAGGTTTTTCCCCTCATTTCCTCCAAACAGAAAGAACAATCTAAGAAAAAAAGAAATTAAAATTACTTTCCTATCTCATTGATGAGACAAAATTGAAGGAAGATAGGTATTTCATTTGCCCCCTGCCCACTTTATACCAAACTGATGAGCTCTTAGGGACAGACACTGCCTTCTGGGTCTGAGAGTAAGAGGGTTGGGAAAACCACAAATGAAGATAGATCCCAAAAGAACCTATTACAAGACCTGGTATTATATTTTCATTGCCTTTGAAAAAGCTACCTTTGTTCTATAGCACATCCATGAATAAGAGCTGGGGACCAAAGCATTTTCAACCACCTACAAGTCCCCAGGTACCCCCAGGGTGTAAGCTTCAAAGCCCTAGGTCTAAATCACACAGGTACATATATTTTCTCCTGGCACTGAAGATGCTTCAATCTGAATGTGTGATTAGCAACCCAGAACTAACGCCAGTGTGTACCAACAACAAGTAATTAATATACAAGGTCACTGTGAACAGACTCCTGTGGAGTTCCATAGACTCCTTATTACCTTGTGGTTTCAGAAAGCAATCACAAAAAGGGCATAATTCTGATTTATTGATATTTGTTTTGATGCCTTCCATGACATTCTGCCCTCCTAGGAAAGGGGTGAGAGAGTTGGATAAATCAGCTTAAAAAAAAAAAAAAAGACAGAGAAAAGAATGCAAATCAGTGTACACCAGATAGGCAGCCTTGGAAAAGGCATCTGGTACCAGTGACTTGATAGCATCACTTTCCATCCCCTGTTGTTTAATCCCCTGTCTTCATCATGCTTGTTGTCACTGGTACCTCTGCAATGGCAAATCTGGATCGGCTGATTTATGATGGCATTAGACCGATAACAGATGAGATCACAAAGTAAATGTTGAGCAGCAAATTTACTTCAGTGCTCTGCTTGGCTGCATCCTTTCCATTAAGTGCCAACCTATTTGCAGAGAGGAAATTCTGTGCAGCTGACCTTGGAAAAAACATCTTGTTTCCCAAGAGCAGGCTTGAGGAAAATTGTCTGAAACATTTCTGCTGATCTAAACAGCTGAAATGGCAGCTTAAAAAAAAAAATAAAAGGAAGAAAAGAGAAAAAAGTTCAAGCTGGCTAAGTCTTGTTAAAATAGCAATAGAAACAAGGGGACCTTGAAGTTTAGCTTGGGATGACAACGGATATTAATACAAAGAAAAAAAATCCCTAGCACTTTTTCTGAGCTCCTCAAGTCACTTACTTAATATATATTAATTACATATGGCTAATCTACATATACGTGTGTGAGAAAGATAAAACAAATTTTGCTGAAGCAACTAGGCTTCACCACATGATGTAGCACTGACTGCAGCGTGGGCCCTTCTATGGCTGCTTTGTCCAAAAACCTGTAATAACTCCTCGTGCCATTTGAACAGGCCATCTCTCTGCTAGCTCACTTCCTTTGGAAGAGGTCTGGCCACTCCAGAGGTGCTGCTGGAATTAGAGGCACTGAGATTTTAGTGGTACCTGCCTCGCTCAGTTAGGAGACAGGCATTCCTACTTTGAAAGACACCACAGAAGGATAAGCATGCAGTTATGGAGTTTGACAAACATCAGAAGCATCTGTATTGGAACATTCCCTGTTACCTGACACATCCAGGTGTTCCAGGTTTGGGCACAGTGACACGACATCAAAGACTGCCTCATTGGAGATGTTGTAACAGCCAGACACCTCCAGCCTCCGCAGTTCTGGACAGCACTGGGCAATGGTGTAGAGTCCTCTGTCTGTGAGCCGCCTGCAGCCACTAACAATGACCGTCTCCAACATGAGACATACGTTGGGGGTGTCCTGACAAAGCCTCCGGGTCAGCACTTTGAGAGCCCTGTCTACGTTGATTGTCTCGCCAGTCAGGCGAATAGTCCTCCAAAGCCGCGGGTCCCAGGCCAGGTTGTACCAGCGGCGGCACACGCGGGCACAGCGGCACAGCTGGTTGGTGGGCAGGAAGGAGAAGATCTGGATCAGAGAGTGGTCGGGCAGCCGGTCTATGTTGGCCTGCTCCTTCTGGTGCTTGGATGCCAGCCGGATGAGAGGGTGGGTGAGACGGGTCGGAGGCGGCGAATGGACCATGGCAACAGTTTCCCCAGTGACTGAGGATGAAGACGTCGACGAGCCTCTGCCATTTTGGAACCCAGGGGAATTCGGTGGAAATATTAATGCTGGACTGGGTGTGCTCAGCGTGCGCATGCTCAGGTCGGAATCTGGAAGACAGAAAACACAATTTCAATGAGCACTGGACAGTCACAGAGCTCTCTGCACAGCACAGCAGTCTGCCAGCCCATTTGCTAATGGAGAATGATGGGCTCCGGGGTTTGTTGGGGGTGAAGCAGTCACTTCTACCAGTCAGAGTGACTGGTAAGCCACGTGAGCAAAGGATATCATGCAGTTCTGAGTCCTGAAGAGGAGAAAGCAGTGGAAGGATTTTTTAAAAGCCAAGGATTTTAATTCTTTATACTCTTAAAGAATTGCAAGGAATTAATATATTTGAGTCACAGGCTTTTTTTTTTTTTTTTTTTTTTTTTTTTCAACNGGGTTTTTTTTTTTTTTTTTTTTTTTTTTTTGCAGAAAGTAACTGTCCATAACCTTGGCACAGCTGTGAGCTCTTAGGGGCAGAGAATGCTGTGGTCTTATACTTCTCAGCTCCTTCAGCCATTCAGTAGGAGATCAAAAGAGAGCTCACAAGGCAAATGCTGCTTCCTTCACCAGATCTGGGCAGATGGCAAAAACTCAACTCCATGCACTTATTTCCAATGTGTCACCAGAGAAGTTAATTTTTCAGTCATGCAAACTGAAACTCAGAAGTTCAGCCTAGAGCCCAGTGACTAGCTCTTCATGTGCACACAGAAAACAGTCTTTTCCAATGGACTAAAGGTAACTTCAGTTGGATTGGGAAAAAAAAAAAAAAAAAAAAAAGGCCTAGAAAAGTAACTGATGAAGAAACAGCCTGCCTGGAAACTTCTTGGAGAATCGTTATACAATATTTACACACTTATTGCTAGGGCTATTTATCACACTGGAAGCAGTCAACTCAATTCCCCTCCCCAAAACAATTTGCTACTTCTTTATCTTCTTTAGTTCATTTTAGAGGAAAAAAAATCAGGCACAAAATTTGAGACATTTTGCTACTAAGAAAGGTTACCTTTGCTATAAGACTATTTCAATTTTTTTCCCTGTGTGCTGACATTGCCTACAAGTAATTTCCCCTCCTGCTCACAGTTTCTCCAAGGAAACCAAGTAAAAGACTGGAAGATAACTAAGATATAACTTTGACAGTCAAGCAAATGCCATGGGCAATACAAGTAGAGACTCTGAGGACATTTTAGCAGTATGCTAGACAAGATACAACCAGCGCATGAGAGATGCATGCTGCTGCTGAGCATACTCCCCCCATCTCAGTAATGATCTCAACAGCAAAGCACCACCCAGAAATGAATGCAGTAACCACAATTTAGTGACCAGCAGAATAACATAACAGACAGACAATGTTTTTAGAGGACCACACTTTTCTCCACATCACATCTCCTGCTGTCACATCAATGTTCAGGCCTTTCAAGGAAGTGTACAAAGGCAGTCCCTTAAGTAACACTGACTCTGCTGCTGTGTGACTGTGACAGCAATCAAAAAAATACAGAGAAGAGCTAAGCAAGATACAGTCAGAAATGCATTCAATAAACATGTCCACACCAAGATTTGTGCACAGTTTTTTAATTAATTACATTTTTGGTGAATTTGATCGTTACACATAAACTTTCCTGTCAAGCTTTTACTTAGCCCAGCACAGTCCTGTTCTGATCTTACTACCTACAACAACAGCAACCACAGGTCTGTATTTTCACAGTGTGGCTGCAAAGGAGAGAGGCACAAATATTTAGCTGAAGAACCCAAGACAGAAAGTCCAATGACTCACTCAAGATCACCTAGTTGAGTTGCAGAAAGATAAAAATAATCTTCTCACACAGTGGAGCAAAAACCTATCTGACCCAGCTGCTTCCCTCTTTCTCTCCTGCATCTTGTTTTACTTAGAAACTCACTGTTTCAGCAAATGAAAAAAAAAGAACATTTTCCCAAAGGCATCTGAGTCTGTGCTATGGCTCTGTGGTCCTAACATAGGGATTTGTGTATTTATGAGCAAGAACAGTATCTTCATGTTGAGTGGGTTTTGCAGACACCCAGCTCCCTTTGAGACCTCATAACACCCCCCTGGCAGCTATTGCAAATAATTGCATTGAGCAGTGTTATTTGGTAAGCATCTGGTATACGCTGGTATTTTAAAAATGAGATTTACAGCTGGAGAGAAAAAAACAACCAGCAGCAGCCAGGCTCCTGCAGACAAGCCCTGACTCCACAGGCCTCTTAGGCAACAGTCCTCAAGATTAATTTTTGCAATGACTTACCATATGTTTGACCTCCCTCACATTATCACCAAAACCAGTGACAATGCCTGAAGCTAAACATGTGCAGAATATGTGGCAAAGTCTCTACTTCTTGCTCCTTTTTTGAGATTTTAATACAAGAATGTTTCTAATATAAAAGAATACGCACTTTTTCCAAGTGCTGGATGTATCTTCTACTTGTCATGGTTTCAGTTTTCATACTATTACATGTATTTGATATTGTCAATTCCTTTCTTTTTACTTTTTCATTTGCTTTGGGCCTTTTCCTTGGTTGACTGTTGGTTGCTTGTTTTACACAAACCAGAACAAAAAGGAAAACAAAATGATATAAATAAAAAACCGCAGAACAAACACTTGTTTCTATTCCACAAAACAGAATTAAAATCAAAAGCAAAAAGTTTAAATTATTAACATCTGCTTTAAACAATTTTTAGTCCTGTGGGAATGAGTATCTTCTGTAAGACACAGCATATTTGGAAAACATATATTTTTAGTCAGTTATCATTAAAAACACCTTAAAATTTCTGTAAGGCTACAGTCTTCATTAGTTTCCATTTCTACTTAAGCATAAAAAAGCTTCTCATACTCCATGATTCTCCCCCCCTTCCCTGGTGAGCAATGCTCCAAGCTAATACGGCTAATCTCCACTGCTTTTGGATCAGAAGGGGCATTCCTTCATCACTCCTGGGCACTGTGAATAATCAATACCTTGGACATTCTGGGTGTGTAATGAATTACTAATATGTGTTTTTTAACTTAGACTTTGAGCTAAAAAAGGCCTGACCTTCTGTTTTATGTGCATGCTCCGTGCTTTGTGCTCTCTTAATTCTCTCATTAGTATAGCCGTTCCAGATGTGCCTCCTGTATTTCCTTTCCCTTCAGTCCTGAAGGTGCATCATGTGAAACTTGCTCCCTCCATCCGTGGGGCATGGACTTCCAGACAGACACATACACATGCACCCTGTCTCCCCACCACAAAGTACTGTGGAAAAAGACTGTAGTGTTGTCATTGTGTTTAAAAAAGGGAGTTGTGAGCACATTACTGCTCTGCTGAGCCTGTAATGCAATATGCTCTCAGACAGGAATTTTGCTGGTAGCTCAGCTGAACTCCACACAGAGGTATTCCTGCTTACTGTTTGCTGTACCTCCCTAAGGGGACACAAAACATTAAAAAAATAGCAGGTGAGTCCAGAAGCCTTATTGCCAGGAAAAACTTGGAAAGCTTTCTGTTAGCATTTAAAACTTCAGCAAAATACTTGGTCTACTGTACATTTTCCAGACTATTCTAATGTTGTTGGGAGGGGCTTCCTATAGCCCTATCTCTAGGAGTTTCCTTCGAATTTTGTCCTTCAGCACTTACTGAGTGCTAGCCAATAGGTCGGGGCAGTCTGAGAAAGAGCAACTTAATGACAGTGAAACATTAATAAACACAACCCTGCAAGTACCAATGAAGTTGCTGATTACAGTTCTCAATACACATCTTTATACACACACATGCTATATGCAAGCATTTCTCTTGTAAACTCAATTGTACAAGCCTGAAGTGCAACTTTAATTTTTGTGATCTTAGAAAGTAAAAGCAAATTAGAAAGCAGACCTGCACTTCCCTCCCTACAACCTCTTTTGCCCCTTTGCCTCCAATCTTCTGTGCAAGGTACCTTTTATTAAAGCTTTGATCAAGCTCTGAAAGTTGTTTGTTGATATAAGACAAAATTTCCTAACAATCTTTAGCGAAATCTCAAAAGATGCGTGCCAGGAACAGAGCCATTAAAGCTGACACAGAGGGAGAAAATGCACTAGAGGGAGTTTTCTTATTCCACTAGGAATCTGGTTTATTTCAAAGGATTTTTTCTCCCCAGTTTGTTTCCCAATTAATACATACATATGGGAACAAAAAACCCTTAAATATATAAGATTTAGGCCAAAATCTAACCTCCATTCCTTCTGGCATCTACAATAATATGCAGTGTCTGATTTCAGGACCAGAGAGAGAGAACAACATTGTATTTCCATTATTCCAGCAATGCACACTAATAAGGGACACTCAATGTCCAGATCTCAGCATGGACTTTTTAAGATTGAACCATTTTCCATGCTTAAAGCATGACTCCATTTATTCACACCTTCCACTGTGGTTTTGTGAATTAGTCTTTTTTGAAACGAATACTATACTGAGTCCTTCAAGCTAACAAAATTAAAATGAAAGTTTTGCAAATATCCATCAAACTTCAAATTCTTATCTGACAACTGAAAAGGATCTTCCGTGTTGACCTCCTGTCACCACTGACATTTTTAGCAAAATGAAGGCAAGAAATAAACCAAACTGTGTTCAAGCTCTGAAAAAGTCAGTATAGCTGAGAAAAATAAAAAGCAATTGACATTTTTGTAGACATTAGCTGCAGAGAAATGCACTCAAGAAGCATTTACACAGAGTGCCAAAACCTCACTGACTTAGCATCTCTTCAGTAAGTGTCGTGTAGATATTACATATTTTATTAAGTGCAATGTGGGTATAGACTTCACATTTTTACCACAATACCATCAACCTCAGGCATGCCAAGTAAGTATTGCTTTTACAGAGACTGGGAAAAATGGGAACTTAATGGTTGTAGCAGCTGAAATCAATGTGCAAAGGAGAACAGAGGCTTCTACAGGGGATACAATGTAGGCTGATTCAAGGAGAGACTTGTGAATTTGACAGACAGATTTCAAATATGGCTTACCCTTAGATGAGAATAGGAAAAAGAGCTAGGACAGCAGGCTACAACACAGCCTTTTTTTTACAAGGCCCTGGGTATGGACAAATTTCCAGAAAAACTGATACCTTAAAAAAAAAAAAAAAGAGCATCTTCCACATCACAAACATGCTTAGGCATTTCTCTCAGGATGAGTTACCCTACTGATGCCAGTTCCTCCCAATCCCAGGAGGCTGGGAGGAACTGGAGAGCCTGAGACAGCAAAGAGGCAGCTAGAACAAAACTCACATGCAAACTTGTGCGAGACTGCAGCAGTCAAGAATGCCAGAAGGAAAGGGTTGCCCAGTGGAGACACCTACATGACTTTGCAGCCTTTTACAATGAAGAACATACAGAATGAGTTGGATGAGCTCTCTCATCTCCCTCCAAGAACACTAAGTACACCAAAACCATCTCTGATGTGCATGTCTGCCTTGTTTTCAACTGCTAGGGGCAGCTATTACTCAGCTCACTGAGGTGCCTGTTCCAGTGTTGCCACTGGATCAGGTTTCTAAGTTTTTCCTCTTATTTGGCTCAAATAGGAAGCTGTTTCTTGCCCCTCTCCCCGTGCTTGTGAAGAATGAGAGGTCTTCACTCTCCTTGTATGGATTTCTTACATGCATTTGCCTTTCTTTTTATTAGTCATGTTACTAATATTCCCAGTTTCTTCTCTTTTCCTTTACATTTTCTCCTACCTGTGTGTTTTTCTCTTAAAGCACAATGCTCTGAACTTAGCACCATGCACCACCCAACTTCACCAGCAGTGGTGAAAGTGGAGTCCTTTGCACCTATATTTCATGGAAACTACATTTTTCACCTTCCAGAATTCAACAGCCTCAGAAGGCTGATGCATTTTCACCATGTGACTCAAGATATTGCTGAGATTCCCAAGTGCCATACAGCACCTAGACATTTATTTTCCTCATCTGTGTTTATAGAATCCATTCATCTTCCCTACAGCTGTCTCCTTAGAGGATGCTATGTTTTCTCTCTCTCCTTAATCTACTTTTTCAAGAGTATTTTGAGTACTGAGCAACCTTCTCAAAGTGTGCTAGTTTTCACTTTTCCAAATATCTTGCAGCTCCAGGGCCATAAATTTTTACCCATTTCTCTAGATATTGGTAATTTTGTGTCTCAATTCAATTGAAAAACATGGCTCCTAGAGAGAAATTGAAAGTCTGGCAACCTCCTAACAAATACTGTAAGCCATTGCAGACGAGACCAGGGCAGTTGGTCAGAGCACAGTGCTGGCAACACCAAGGCTGTGGGTTTAATCCCTCTATGGGCCATTCACCCGAGAGCTGGACTCAATGCTTCTTGTGGGTCCTTTCCAAATCAGCATATTCTTTGATTTCCAAAAAGGTTCTTCCTGAAACATCATCACAGCTGGCAAATACTCAGAGTGACAACTACACGAAATACTTCAGTGCCCACCTTATCTTACCATGATTTTGTTTAGTCCATATTTCATCAGCTTGTTTCCAATACACACATACAGAAGTCAAAATAAACCTTAGATGGGTTACAGCTACTGCTTCCCTCTCATCAGACAATTTATTTTTGCCAAAACAGAAAATAACATGGAAAACTGAGGTCAAAGGAACAAAAACGCTTTGGCAAAGGTGAATACTAATTTTTTATCCTGTGAGGCCTTGTCAGTCATGCAATTTTAAGAGCAAAGACCTGTGGCAGAGCTCAACCTGCCAGTGTAAGAATAAGCAACCTTGGAGCTCACAAAGTAATCGCATCCACATGGTCTTGGAAGGAACAGTTCCATGGAACTTGAAATAACCTTTTATGGTTTTGAAAAACCTCCTTTAGAATGTAATAAGAAACTGAACCTATTGTATAAGACTAGAGGCATTGTGGAAGAGGGATATGTTAACTAAAATTTGTAGCCATTTCATAGTAGTTTCTGTGTGACACTTTACACCTTGGATTATACTGGTGTAACTTCCCTGTGATCTGGAGCTCCAGTTTTCTTTAGCCTGTAAACTCCTCTACATACATTTGGAGACCTGATCTTGCATTCCAGGCATACTCACAATAGATGCTTAAAGTCAAAGAGCATTGCAAGTGAAGTAATCATTATAGTTTTATTAAGCAAAAAATTATTCCTTACAATGTATTTGTGGACAGCTGGAATTGATTTTTCCCCTACTGACTTTGTCCCCTGCCACTTGGCAGGAATTCATTTTATCCCCATATTTTTGAATGAAGCTAAAAATACAAAGACTGAGGGGGAGAAAAAGTAAAAAAGCAATTCACTATTAGTTTAGGAATTAATTAAGGATTAATTAATTAAGCACCTTAATTTAGCCTTCAATACCACTCATGGTACTAGCACATCAGTTCTGGGGAAAGGGTTTCACAGTGCATCATTGCAGGAATTACATAGAGATGGATTGGAAAGTGCATTTTTTCCACGTTCAGTAAATATGTATCCCAAAATGAATTCCACACATGCTTATGTACAAGCTCTGCTTAAATTCTTCAGGTCATATGCTCTCCCAACTCTTTATGGTATGCCAGAGAGGTCCTCCAGCTGATCTATTTTATACTTACATTAGCAAGGAGTGCAGCCCAGAAAGAGGAGTTCTGTGGAGCAAAACTAATACTGCTGAAAACCCAACCTCCACAGGTCTGGGAAGTGGGTGTTATTTTTTTGCCAATATTTAATTTAATCCCCAACCATGAATGCTCAGTAGGGGTTGCCTTTGGAGCTTTAGGTGTACTGCCAGAACATATTTTTTGGCTTTAGTTTTGCCTGAGTGTAACCAAGTTCATATACCTTGTGATGGTTACTAAAAAAGAGTAAGAAGGAGAGGCATTTCAAAAGCGAGCTTTGGACTTGAACAAAAATGCTAATGTAGGTAAACCCACTGGTCAGAAGAAGCCCCTGTCTACCTCCTCTAAATAATGAGTTATCATCTCCCAACCTACTCCATTCCACTCTGAGGAGAGGCATCCTGTGCCCTGCTGGATTTTCAAGGCTGGATTATCAATGGACCAAATACATTGCATTTCATCATCCTTAATTAAGGGGATTACCACACCTATGAGGATCCATGCTGTTCAGTGCATTGCTCTAAAATGTGCAGACCAAATGCAGTTAAAACAAAAATAATAATTTTACCAGATGCTTATAAATAAGTGTCTTCAACATACTTCAATATAAAGATTTAAATAAGACAACAAAGAGATAGCAAGTTTGCTTAATTTCAAATCATACTAAAAATCCTTCCATCATCTCTCTTCTCCTGATAACTTTGACAGCCTTAATTAACCCAGGAACCCCATCGTGGTGAATACAAAAAACCTTCCCAACTTATCCAGAGAATGACTTGTTTCAGTGAAAAAGGCTTACAACTATAACCTGCCTTTTCTTTGAGTTACTCTAAAGTGCTCCAAGGTCAAAATTTTGTTAGGTAAAACATTTTTTCACCTGACTAGACAACATCTCCGTTACTGTGTTCCACTTTTAAAATCTATTGTTCTTTATTTTTTATTTAATACCAAGTTTACATAAATGTAGAGAGGATCTATCAAGCACACTGCTTGATAGTGGCTCTCAAGCTACACACACATGGCCAGAACCAATCACTTAGAATAACACTGAGATGGGACAAACAGATCCTACTCTATCTTTGAATGATAAACACTCAGTTTGTGTGGATGCAAACATATCTTTGCAATTCATATAGAAAACTGAAACAACTGCTTAATAGCTCCCAAGTTCAAAATGCAGAAATCCAGTCAGCCGCTCCCGACAATTGTAGCCGTTCCACTATTTCACCTTTCCAAAATGGGAGAATTTGGAATAAAATACGTATCAGTTTACATTATTACAAAACTTCAAGACAAGTCGCTGGAATAAATTTATGGAATAGAAATATTTTCAAAATCCCCAGTTCACATGGATCAAAACCATGGGGACCTGCAGAACTCTGAGGTATAGTTCTGGTAGATGTGCGTGACTCTAAATGGAAAATAATACACAAAACAGAGGAATGTTTGCCTCTGGGAAAAGCTGACAATATAATCACTTTGCTGTATAATCAAGAGGACTTTCATCCAGTTGGTAGCAAATGCTGCAGTAGACAAATAATTCCCCCAAGAACGGCTGTTTCCAGCATATTCACCATAAACAAATTATTTGTGTAAAAGAACATTGTTTTCCATAATCAACTGTTGGCATTTTAAAAGCATGCAGCTCTCAGAAATTACTGACTTTCAAATTAACAGGAGATCCAGAATTTGACCTTCAAAACTGGAGAAACAAATGGTAAGCAGCATGCTAAACAGAGGAATAAACAGTAATGAGAGATTTAAAGCCATAAAATTGTGCTTCTCACCTACCACTCAAGTTTAGATCACAGAATCATAGAATGCTGATGCATTGAAAGGGACCTTAAAAATCATCTAGATCCAATCCTCCAGCTGTGGGAGGGACAGCTTCTGCTAGAACAGATTGCTCAGATCTCCATCCAACCTGGCTTTGAACACTTCCTGGGATGGGACATCGACTACTTCTCTGGGCAACCTGTTCCATTGCCTCACTACCCTCACAGTAAAGAATTTCTTCCATATACGTAATCTAAACCTACACTTTTTTCACTTTGAAGCCATTTTCCCTTGTCCTGTCTTTACACACTCTTGTAAATAGTCTCTCTCCAGATGCTAATGATGCATTAAACCAATGTAATTTAGATTAATAAAAATATCCTTCCTAAAATAAATCTGGGCTTTGAAAACATAGTCTTTGCTGCTAATTTGGAAAAGATAAACCTGCAAATTATGGGACAGAATTGTACACAGCGCAAGAAGAGGCCTCTACATTAAAAATACGAAAACAAATACAAAACCCAATTGGTAAAGCCAGTCCCAACTCAGCTTGGTTCAGTCCAGCCTGTTATGGATTGTCCATGAGCTACCTGCAAGTGCCCATTTGGTGTCCCAGCTGACAAGTTGTGTCAGAGCAGTAGACACATCCCCCTATCAGCTAAACTAGCAGTAAGTGAGAGATAAAGAAACAGCAACAAAAAATGCAGCCAACAGACAAGAGAATATACCCTTCATCTAAAAAACCCTGCTTAATAAGTTACCAGTGCTTAGTAAGTCACTGCTCACTCCAGGGTGAGTTTGGTGAGCTCTCTTCAGCCACACAGGAGAATTACACTGAGGCAGTAACAGTTGTCCTGACTTTACAAATGAGATGTATTTACTCCCAGACTAATCATTTTGCAGACTAGGGGCCCTGCCTGCATCCATCTGTAGGATGCCCATGGATTACAGAAAATCAGCAGAACTCTGCAAAGTGTCACCAAAGGCTGAACTGCAACACCTGCTCTTGATCAGCTCAGATCCATTTACACCTCAGTTTTCAAAGTTTCTTTTCTTTTCCAGGAATGAGATTCCTTCAAAAGCACCTGCTAGTATCCTGGCAAGCACTCTCATGTTTTGAGGGCAAATACCTCGTTTCTAGGGTTGCATCCCTCCCCCCTTCTGACACATGGCCAAATTGTGAAAAACAAAGCTGGTCTCCAGGGCTTTTTGAAGGAATGGTAGAAAACTTCACTTAATCCACATTTTTGCATTTCTTACAAACCCACAGTGTTGCCACTACATATGGAGACAAAGGAATGCATTCAGCAAAGAGCTGGCCAAAGCCAATTCCCCAACAAATCACCTTTGGGACCTGTGTGAGAGCAACACTGGAGAGGATGAAAGAAAAGAAACGTAGGCCTCCAAAGCAGAAACCTATGACACCAGCTCAATCTAACTTATCCAGCATCTCTCCAACAAAGATATATAAATCGAGGCTTTTCCATAATAAACACATCACGTTACGAGAGCCCTGGAGTGACAGTGAGCAGTCCCCTCTTGTTACAAACACACACAACACACAGACAGCCACGCACTGAGCAAGCTCGTAGTGCTTATTCAGAACCACAAGGATTAAAATTTTGTTTATGGGCAGTTTGGGAGTTAAGCTGGGGAAGAGACATGGCCACTGGCAGCCTTCTTCTACTAGAAAAATGTAACTGGCTCAAGCCCAACTGCACTAAGTTACACGGATTCCTGACCACCAGTGTGAAGCAGTCCCAGACTGTGTCAAAACAGATGGTACTCATGACTGCAAAAGCATTCAGAGGGCATTAGCCACCCTCTGAAACCCAGCCCTGCCGTCTGAGGTCCCAATTGCTGTGTCTGTGACTTGTGCTGTATAAATTGCAGATCGCTATTTATACGCAACAGCATATGGTACTCTGACATTTGAGGAGTATCAGATGTACATACATGCAAGTAAATCAAGAATTCAGCACTCAGTATTTATGGCAACTTCAATAACTTCCCATTCTACTGAACACCACAATAAATAACTGCATTACTGTGCAGAAAATATGAACTGACGGTAATTATTCCTTTTCAATTCATTGTGATTTCAATTTACCAAAATGAGATAAACAAAATTATTCACTGACTCTTTCAATGTTACTTTGATTTCATTAACTCAAAATCAATGTGCAAAAAAAGAAACTGTGACATTTATGTCTACACAATTGCTGAGTTATTATTCAAAGCAAGAACTCTGGCACTATCTTTCAGTCTGCTTTATGTTAACCTAAGCTAATTATTTAAAACATCATCGCTAGCTCTATATGGAATTTTACATTTATCCTCAGATTTATTATCACCAGCTTATGGCAGTATCTCATGGAGTAGACATAAATACAAGACAGCAGCAAAACTAGCAATTGGAATCAAGAAATATTAGACATCTTGACAAAGTAAGAGGAAGATGAAGAGGAAGGCCCTTATCTTCACAAAGCCCAAGGAAAATGAGAACCTGTCAGGGTGTTCCAATGCATATGTATATACACCTGACAGGAAGATGTACAAGAGTCCCTTCTAAATATAATCATTCTGTGTTTACCAATTCAACTGAACTTAACAACACTCCTGTTTTTGAGGCATTGCATAGAAGAACAAACTCTGTCTAATTAAAGCAAATCAAACCCTTGTGAAAACGTCATAACAAAAGTGCTAATTCCCAAACTCTGAGTGGAAAGGTTAAGTGATCTTGACCTGTGCAGTTGAGGATCAAAAAGAATATGCTAATATGTATTGTGACCTGTAATGTATGTAGTTAGAGGATGGAGGTGATGGAAAGGTTACTGTACTTGCAGAGCTACATAAGAAGGAGCAGTAGCCAAGTTTGACTAAGAGCAAACATAGTAGTTGAGGGTTAAAAATTTTCATACAGTACACAAATAGGTCAAGGCATAGTCTGAGTGGGTTAGGATTGACATCTATAGCTTTCTAGGAAGTAGCAAAATTAAAAAAAAAAACAAACCAACAAACCAAAACACAACAATAGAGGAATAAATCTATGAAGAAAATTCTGCTTTAAGATGATGTTTACACAGGATGATCCAAGAGCTTTCCCACCCTTTATCATCAACTAGCTCTGATTTATTAGCCATCCTGGTCTTTCTAAAACAGAGGAGTAAAACTTACTGAAAGAATTTGTCAGGGAGGTGAAAAATGAAGGAGTTACTGATGCTTATTTTCATCATTGGCACAGTTACATTTTGGGCTGAGAAGCAATGCCCTCACTACAGCTTTTTCAAAGTTGTTTCAGTACACACTTTTACAGATTTTGTACTCTATTCATAAAATACAGATCATTCTCCATTTTGAGAGGAAAGAAGGTGAAGTTCACTGCAAGGCACATGATCCACAGGAGCATATGAAAACCTGCTCATGTGGACTTTGATAAGTCTCTTAAGCTTCAGTGAAAATTCCTCAAGATTTTGGGTTGGTTTTGTTCTTTTTTTCTTTTTTTTTTTTCCTTTCAAAATACAATGAATATACCAAAGATTCTTGTAAGTTACAACTTGAGTACAAGTATTCACTGGCCTCAGTTCTGAGACTCCTGAGCAGCCCACTCCACTGCTCCACTCTACTCCTTGGTGTAGAAAAATTAGCATGTGCTCTCCCTTTGGTAGAGCTGAAGCTACAGATTTCTTGGTGGGATGCATTACGCTAAGCTTGGAGACAAGGACTACCAGAATGACTACCTTGGTACTGAAATTCTAGTGAATCCACCCTCAGACCACCTCCAGCTGAACTGAGGCTTATCCTGTTAGGACCTGCTTCAGAAGTGAGGCTGATGGACACAAGGCACAGGGGTAAGTTACACTCTTTCAGAGAGGGAAAAGCACTGTCCAGCTGCTGTACTACCATTATATTTCAGGAGTGATGACAATGTTGTGTTTAGAGGATGTGTGATGTAAATTAAGGTACATGTAATGAGTCTTGGGTTCTAGAGAAGATATTTAACACTGCTATAGTTCCACTAGGTACTGAGGTTTCAGGTGGAAAAGTTATAGTAATGACTTACTTCATCGTCTCCTTCCTAATTGCACAAGACTTCAAGCAGAACATTAATGCAAACAAACAAAAAAAAATCTATAAAAATGTATTTCTAGCATTCTTCAGTATAATTTGGAAACATGGAACACAGCCAATAAAGAGAGATCACAGAGTCACATTTAAAGGCCTTTAATGAGAAGGCAAAAAGAATTTTTATTAGGAAACATTTAGAAGCATGTAGTGACTTCACATTTTCCAGCTCACTGAATTTACAAGCAAAGAGGCTGATGCTGCAGTACCTGGATGCCAAGTAGTTCCTAGGGTGTGCAGAGTACAAGTACCAGAGGCTACTGTAAGTTCAGAGCAGCCAGCATCTCACAGGATCACAACTCCTCTCACTACACACTAAATCTGAAACACTGCCAGGTTAGTTCACTCTCTCTCTTCTATTTGTGGCAAAGAGACTTCTATAACATCAGTAATTGGCTGGAAAGTATTGCCCTCATTTCATCATACTAAGTTACACTCAACTCATGCTGTATTCATGACTATTTATAGCATGAACCATGTATAGGAACATGACACTGCAGAAGTGTCACTATGAGAAATGCTAAAGTAAGAAATGAGATGAGATTTCAAGCACTGGGCCACTAATCTGCTATAATCCCGTTATACATTTACTTGTTCCATCGTTTTAATTCCCTTTACAGAACACATGAACTGTGAGCAAGGCACTGATTCTACTGGTATTACACACAATTCAGGAAAATACTTCTGTAGCCCTGAGGGTGATTCAAAAACTAGTACAAAATGTTGAAGTTTTCACTACTTTACATCTTATCCAGACCGGGAGACAGCAAAATCTGTTTCCAATTCCTGATCACCCAGTTTGTGGGAATAGGTGTCTATCACAAGACATCTCTCTTGTTCAGTTTGGACTGACTGTTTTGACATGATACAAGGAAGGAAACAGAGGTGGGCAAAAGCACTGAAGTAGAACATTTTCAATGACATGAGTGCATGTGGCTGCTTATGTCTACAGAGGTATCTCTTTACTAGGGCACTGAAGACCTTCCATTTGAATTTTAGGAATTAAAATCCTCCCTAGGACCATCTCCATAACATATGATATGGGTCTTTTGTTCACTACCTGCCAAAATGGGATGTCTGTACATCAACCTGGAGATGGAAAACAAACCCTCCATCAAGCTGCTTCTCATGTAACTTTTGCAGTACTTCAACACTCAGGGTCACTGCAGAGTCAGGCTATGATTAAACTCATCAAATCCTGGCACAAAAATATACCTGGCACATACCTTACAGAAGGGTGTCTATTCACAAGGGCTGAAGAGCAGAGCACAAGGACAGACTGTACAGTTCACATGTAGTGTCACCTCTTTTGGAACAAACCCTGGCCTTCCCCATCCCACCTTTTTTAAGGAAACACCTTACAAAGCTTTGAGTTTACTGAAATGATGTAACAAACACATATGCTGCTGAAGTGATATTTGACTCGCAAGGCTTTTAGTTTGAATGGCCTCTGTTGATTTAACAATTTCTATTTCATAAGCTCTGGAGGGCAATCGTACATTCCCCAGTGATCTACTATCTTATAAACCAGCCAGAAACCATTTGAACACCACAACAAGGAAAGGCTTCAGAGAGGCCACAATGCCTCCAGCCACAAGGGCTGACCATTAGGCAAGGACATCCAGCTCTTCCTTGCTCCAAAACACAGGTGGGATGCCTGCCTTGGGACTGAGCCATGGTTGCTGCATACCTCAGTGAAGCAGTCACTTCTCTTCATTACTTTCTATATCTACAGCACTCACCAGTGATGCTACTGAGTCTTCTTTACTGACTATAATGAGTTTCATGCAAGTGAAGCCAATCTGGGGAACAATTCAGGCAGAAGTAGTTATTTTAGCTGAGACTACAGCTGGCAGAGCCTGCCCCTTAGGCAAATTGCCTTGTAACACAACAAAGCCTCATTTGTCTGCAGAACATTGCAGCAAGCTTGGCAGCCTTTCTCTGAACAGATATTTGCTCCTTGAAGGGAGTTCAGATTTTTGTTTATAGAAAAATTCCAAACTCTCAAGAGCAAAAAGCAATCTCATCACACTTTAGCAGCCTTGCTGTACATGAAGGTATGGGTGGAGGGTGTGCTTCTATGCCCTGCCAATGCAGCAGCAGATTACTGAGGATAACAAAGTGAGATCTAGGAAAAGGTGGCAATGGCACGGCCCAACCTTGGCAAATGGTCTGGGACATCACCTTTTAAGACAGAAATGTGAGTGAATCATTGGTGGTTTGCAGGTATAAAAAACACATAAAGCCAGCGTGTGCTTCCCAATACTAATCATGTTAAAATGCACAAAAACCATCATCTTCAACCAGTCACCTTAATAATTAAGAAAATCATAATCACCAGAAAGAGCAGCTTCCTAGTCAGTGGCCAGGATCTTTCAGGCAGGCTGCTGCAGGCAAAGACCCAGAGCTCATGGGGTGCACCCGAGCTCGTGGGTGCTGCCTCACCAGCTGCAGGGAGCAGCATTGGGTCCCAGGAGGTGAGAGCACCCACATGCCCTGCAGGATATGGGTGCACTTCAGATGGGGAAAGGGGGGAGACTGTAACCCACACATGCTGGTTGAGTATGTGAGTGTACTTGTGGAAGAGAGTCTATAACTTTTGTGGATTAGTTAAATCTGTTTTCTGTAAGTGCTCATTAACATTAATTCAGTGTTAAGGGTTGTAATTTATCTGTGGCATTACTGGTACTGATCCCAAATGAGCAGTTCATTGACTACTGATTAAATTCACGCCATTATTAAACTGCTTTGATCCTGATTTTAGTTTAAGCTATGTGAACTGAATAACACTCCACTGCAGCACATGTGATTCATCACTTGCTGCTGTTTGTTTCTGTTATACTTTTAAGGATGACAAAACTGATTTATATCAGGTGTTGACAAGAATTTCAAAATAAAGCTAGGGATTAAAGAGTGTTGTTTAACCAGCTGCAACAAGCCATTGCTTAGAAAAGGTGTGGACAAACTCCAAAAGCAACCTAGATGTCACTGTGGATTTGTGGCGCACTGGTAGCGCTGCATAGCGGAGCAACGGGGAGATGCTGAACACCTGCAAGGAGGGATCATGTTCTGCCTTGGCAAGGACTGCAGCTGATTCAGACTCTGCTTTCTCCTACAGGGAATCACAGCCTTGGTATAATCTAATTATCTCTCCATACATATATGTGCATTATTTCCATATATATAGCCACATCTGGCTGTACCTATAGGCTGTTTACTATAATTACAGATGGCCAGAAATTAAACAGCGGCTTTGAATTTTCTTACTAACTATGGAAGTAATGGAAACCACAGAAGTGCTATGACTGAATAAAAAGCTCACCTTTCATTTACAAAAGTGTGTGCCAGGGAGTACTTAATAATATAGACCTAATATAATTAGGGAACAAAATTAAAGGCAATTAAATAATTTAAAACATTTTTCTAGGAAAAGGTATCAAATTCCTTATGAGTAATATTCTAATCACACAATTAAACCATAATGATTTTACCCTATTAACTTTCCCTATTTTCTTCTTTTTTGTGTTAAAGAATGTAAGATCAGGAATTGGCATATTACAACAGATGAGTATGAAAAAAAGCCAAGCACTCAGTGGCACAGTGGTAAGGACTACTTTTCAGCTGAGTTTAAGTATTTTAAAAAAATTTAAATTATTATAAAAATAGTTATATAAATAATTATATCAATTATATTAATATTATACAAATAATATGTGAATATAAATATGTTATATAAGCATATAAATTATATAAATATTTATATAAAATTTAGCTTATTATGTTAAAATTAATTACAAATTAATCAGGCAAGCCACACAATACAGCTTAATAATAAGCTTGCAAAGGCTTCATCTGCTTTCTTTAAAATGGAGACAGTTCATGATAGTACTGCTCAGAAAATGGATGCACACAAGCTGTAAACTTTAAGACATGCTACCAAGATATTGTAACTCTAAGTTAAGTTGACACGGCAAGGAAAACAGCTTTAAGTGTGTGTCCAGCACATCCCTGGACCTCAACAAGGCAATGGACCTTCTCACTTTCCTGGGAGTAAGGCTACTTGGAGCTGTAGTAACTTATGAAAGATACAACTGCAGTACAATAGTTTTTTTCAGACTTGTACCAATTTTTAAATCAAATTCTCCCTCATTAAAACACTTATTCTCCCCTTTCAGTAGAAGAATAGAATAGGCAAAAAGAATAGACAGATCATGAGAATGACTTTGGGTTGTACCAGGTCTTCAGATGAGCTCCAGTGCAGCCAATGAGATGAAGCATCCTGGGGATGCACAAACACAGGACCAGAACTCCCAACTGTGGAAAACATGGAGCATGGTCCAGAACTGGGGACAGCTGCAGCTGTGGAAGACATGCTGGGGAAATGGGACCCTTTCCTAAATCATGGAAAACACCGTGGCTTCAGAGGATGCGAACACTGAGCTGTTGTCAGCTATGATGGTGTAAAAAGTGCTGCTGTTTCACTCTTTTCCCTTTTTCGCACCCTCTGTTAAAACCCATAACTCCACTGCACAATATGATGTCAAACATGTCATACAGATAATGATGAGTGGAGCCAGAGGACGAAGCCAGACGTTTATTCTTATGTTGTAACCAATATAAACTGGATTAGGAAATTCAGTTTATATTAAATTGTGTATTTTAAAATAAGCCATAATAACCATTGCACTCACATACAAGGAATTCAGAAGCTGTTGGATGTCTTGGCAACCTTGATGTAAATTCATATTCTGCTTCTTTTAAAAGATTGTATCCAAAAGAAACACTGCATCAAATGTATTGTTGAGACTTTCCTCAGCACATGTTTTGACATCTAGGCAAACCTTATGAGTCAGAGTGGTTGAGAAGCTCAAGCAACAGACCTGACGCTGCTGCATTTGACAGATTCACGCTGGGAGAAAGTAAATTCCCAGTCTTCTTTTGACAGCTGAACAGGAGATCTCAGCCACTTGGCTTCATGCTCACCATCAGTACCCTCCAAGCTCTCCTAGTTTCAGCACGTAGCCAGCCAGGCATGCAGCAGGGCTGAGCAGCATCCTCTGCAGATGGCACTGAGGTGTTCCTGGTGACATGGACGGAGCTCTGAAGGAGCTTCAGGGCACTTTGAGACACCCATGCTCTCAAAGCAGCTGACGGGTGCCTAAACTACATCAGTCACCTCTGAGCATGCCACAGTGTTACCTGTCCCCTGTGCCCCTCACCAAAGCACTGGCAGTTTACTTCTATCATGTCCAATCAGTCACTAGGAGTCATTCAGCAGCCCAAGGGCAAGCCCAGCCTGGTCACAGAACAGGTCTGCTTCTTTGCAAAAACCTGGCAACCCTAAGATTCACTATTTGAAACAGTTTAAATTTTCAGATCAAGTTTTGCTTGCCTGTATGACATAATATATCCAATGAGACATGCTTGAGGATTCTCCTAGTAAGTCAATAATCACAACAAAAGTCTGTTTAACAGGAATACTCTTTCACATTCATTAATAGTTTTGAAATCTTATGAAAAGATGTGAAAAAAAAAAAGAAAAAAAAGAAAAGAGAAATCAAAGCAGGTAAATTAACCAGCCTGCCTTAAGCCACAGTGTTAACTACTGTTAAGGGCTCTGGTGAGGTTAAAGCTTTTACCACTGGTTTCTACCATCTAGCCAATACATGACACATTCAAATTTTCTATATACTGTATTATAAACACACTCTAGATTTAGGATTTTTACAAGAACCTTTTGCCTGCCAGCCCCAATTATCATGTTGCCCAGCACAACCAGAGAGTTGCCATTCCCAGGATGGTTTGGTTTGCCTCTAACTGCTCTCAGTCATGGC
This sequence comes from Polioptila caerulea, assembly GCA_013397295.1. NCBI lineage: Eukaryota > Metazoa > Chordata > Aves > Passeriformes > Certhiidae > Polioptila > Polioptila caerulea. The sequence continues at coordinate 826,194 of VYXF01004872.1, read as the reverse complement.
ACCCTCCCACTCCCAGGACACTGCAGAGGAACTCCAAAAGTTTGCTTTCCTGTGCAGATATCAGCACTCAGCACAGCCCTACTAGCAAGGAAACTTGGCAGAGGCTCACAAAACACACAACTTAACAATCAAGGGCCTTGTTGAGTTGGACCTTTTATTGAACACAACTCTGGCCCTTGTCTCCTCTCTCTGTTTATAAGGCTTACCAAGTATATAAACTATTGCTCTTAAATTATGAGGACCCACATTTATGAGAGCAATTATCCTTTGTTTGTTTAGAAAGGCTATTTGTCTTTCTCCTGTCTTTTACATGCCTCCCTGCCTCCTTTGCCCAAAACAAAGCAAAATGTTTGGATTTTTATTTGAGGGTGGGCTCCATCTGAAGTTCACTTAATGAGAGGAAATCTCTGCTATAACCATTGGATGGGGGGAGGAGCTGGAGGAGGAGATCAAGTCTTGCTTCAATTCAAATGAAAATTAGGCAAGGAAATTGTCTGGAGGAATAGATGAAGTTTTTGCTTCTATACATCTATAAAATTAATTGTAAAGTTGCGGTGGCTTGGCTTTAAAAAAATAACTTAAAAATCACAGTACACATCAGATAGTAAGTACCTCACTGTCACTGTGCACTAGAGCAGTGTAGGGTTTGAACATTGGACTGGCCCTTCTGCAGCCTGTTCAGATGAGATGGGAAGTAAAATCCCACTGCTGGGGCTTTAAGAAGACCATGCTATCTCTGGAAAATTGATTGAACTATATCCTCCAAAAGATTAAAACATGTCTTTATAAGACTCCTCTATTCAGAATTAATATTGCCATCATAAGAGTATACTGTGCTCTGCAAGAGAGCATACTTAGCTGTCTGACAATGCTTCCCAGAGAGGTGTCAAGTACCAAGCATGGATGGACTTCCTTTAACAGTTTGAGAAAAATGATCCCACATATCAGCTCTGTCATTCCTGTAACTCCAACAAGAATCTAAGACCTGAACAGTCCTGTGGCCTGCAGCCAGGCAGCTATTACCCTGAGGACCTCTGTTCTTCCTTCCTCTCCAGAATTTTCAACACAGTGTCCTCTGCTACCAAAGGCAACATCCAGACTGAGCCTTTGAAATCATGGACAAGAAAGCTTTCTTGCCTGGAAAACTACAGCAGCAGCAGGGAAAGGAAACAGGCACGTGATGCAGTTCCTCCTTTCCTCAGGCACACACCTCCTTGCTGAGACTAACACTGAAACTGCTCTGTTGTAAGAAATGCCCCAGGTAGGGGAAATCCTCCAGTGTCCTCTCAAGTGCAAAACCACACACGTCCTTCTGAGAGATGAGGATGGGACAGATCTAGAGTAGCTGAGCTTCATCCTGGAAAATAATTTTTAAAAAATTTTGAAAAGGAGGATATTTTTGAAACAAGTGCTTCAGAGCAGTCAACAGAAGAGAACACAGGGTCTGGCATGTGCAAGGAAGGATGAAGATGGGCAGAGTCATTGCACAACCAGCAGCTGCTCCAGAACAGAAATGTAGCGCAGAAAAACCTTCCAGGAAAGTGGCTGTTTTGTTCAACAAAGCTGATCAGAAGATACTTCAGAAGTGAAAAGCATTTTCTAAATTAGAGATTCTTAACTCTCTGACAGGAAAAACACTTTGACTAAAGTTCAGTGGTTGTTCTGCTCTCCAGGTACCAGGCACCCATCCCCTTAGGTGACTTTGATTAACTGAAATTCAGTGTTTCAGTGCAGAAAGCAGAAGCACCACACACTTACAGGCTGAAAGTCATTTTTCTGTTTATATGCCAAAGTCACTAACACTCTCCAATACAGCTTCCATATCCAGATATAATTAGAAGGGATCTTTTAATGGGACTCACTGACACAGACAAAGTTATAATAGGAAGTTATCTTTCACGTTGCAGGATGTATTACACTCTCAACAATGCGGCTCTGAAATAAAATCACAAGTTTCACTTCTTGTAGGATCTGCTTTCATGGTTAAATGAACACAGTTACCTTTAGGCAGAAACATGAAGTACTATAGAATCACAAAACCATTTAAGTCCATCAAGGATCTCTAGGATCATCAAGTTCAAGCACAAACCTAATGCTGTCGAGTCCACTACTAAACCATGTCTCCAAGTACCACATCTACATGTCTTAAATCCTCCAGGGATGGGGACTCCACTTCCCTGCGCTGCCTGTTCCAGTGCCTGACAACCCTCTCAAAGAAGAAATTTTTTCTAAACGTCCTCTGGTGCAACTTTAGACCATTTCCTTTTGTCCATTCACTGGCTGTCTGAGAGAAGAGACTGATCCTCACCTGGCTGCAACCTCCTCCTCCTTTCAGGCAGTTGTAGAAAGCAATAAGAGAGCGATAAGACTCCCATTCTCCAGGCTAAATACCCATCTCCCTCAGCCACTCCTAAGACTCATTCTCTTAATTAATCATAAAAAGCATAAATATTAGCTTATGCAAGAGCTAAATTTTATTCTAATTTCCAGAGACAGACTTTTTTTTCTCTCCAATTCTTTTTTGTTTTGTTTTTTAATTTTTGTTGTTGTTGTTTTAAACTATCAACAGCCATTTTTGCAGAGTAAGCTTATGCCATGTCCTAATTATGAATTTTATAGAAAGTTTTTGCTCTAAAAGAGTTGTCTGGTTTGATTAATAGTCATCTTGAACAGGAAATACTTGCATAATGCGAATACATCTTGGATACAGATCTGGCTCACAGTAGGTCTTTTGTGCTGCAGAGACTAACCTGGAACTGTTCCCACAGATACTGCTTTAAACAATCCTGCTGGACTGCAAAGTGTGGATGCCAGCATCTCCTGCAGGTTTTAAGCTATCCAGCTGGAGAGGGGTGTTTACCCAAGTTCCACCAGATACAGATGAAGACAAACCACCTGATTACCGAGCTGTATATCTTGGCCTTTCTGGTCAGAAAGCCTCTAAACCCTATTACATGGCTCAGCATTGCACACTTACAGCGCTCAGAACAGAGGGCCAAAATACAGAAAAACCTAAGGTTACTTGTTAGCTGGCAAACAAAACCACTGCAAGCAGCAGTCTCAACCAAAAAGAAAAGTACCAAAGGACAGAGGAAAATCTGGTGGCTATACTTCACTTGTGTTTCCAGAAGATACTCTATTAATGCTGAAGGTCTTTGAAGAAAGACATTGAAGGTCTTGAAAGAACCCCTGCAGCCAAAACAAGTGGGAAGGTCTCAAAGGGGAACTGCTTATTTTTGAGAACAGGAAACAAAGCAGGAGTTATCAGTCACTTGTCATTCAGGGAAGGATCCAGACAGTTTGATAGGCTCACATGTAACCTAGACAAGGTGTTTAATTGGAAAACAGTAAGTATGATGGTTGATAGGTTAAATTACTCAAGGAGGTGAAGATGAGGGCTTGCTCTGCAGAACTGCAGAAAAGTCTTAATCACACTCTGTTATTGGACATTACATTGTCAAATAATATAATGCAGGTATGAAAAAAACTCATTTGGATAAACTTTCAGGCATACACACAAAAACAGGTCATTTTCCACATAAAGTGAAAGAGTTTGAGTTGATCATTACTATTGACAAGTAAGATCCTGGTATTGCAATAGACAGTTACATGCCATAGTATGTATACGTATACATAGTCTTGAAGAAAAACAAAGAAGGGCCAAGTCACAACTCTCACAAAGGAATAACGAAGAGGAAAAGAACAATCATCATCACAGAGGAAAAAACTACTCAAGTTCTGCATGCAGTCCTGATCCTCTCCTCTCAAAACACCCTAGTATAAGAAGAAGCAGTTGAGAGGAGGATGTTGAGAACAAGCAAAAATAAGAAACATGTTTTGAATGACAAACATTCTTCAGTCAGAAGAAGAGACAATTGAAAAATAATATGAAGGAGATCTGTACAGTCACAAGAGGTATTAAAAAGCCATACCTCACTTTTTTTCTTGCACTAGAGAACAGATGATAAAAATCAAACTAACCATTGACAGGCTCAAACCAAACAGACACGAGAGGGCAACGATCTGTAGCTGGAGGACAGCAGCATTTGCAGAAATCACCTCCTATCATATTCATAATGCTTATAGTTCTTATCCAGCTCCATTAGCATTTAAAATCTCACTCCCTCCTCTCCCATGTGGATTTTTAAATCCTGTAAGAATGCCCTATAAGCACTTCCAATAAATACAGGACTGAAAACACATTATACTGCGAAGTGTTAAGGGCCGCTGTCTCTTCCATATAGAGTATTGCAAACATGATTGAAAATGATGAGTGTTTTCAAGCCCTAAGGCTGACTGGAAGGTGCAATTAAATGCCTCCTTTTATAAGAACAGCTGGAACCAAATGGTGGTGGAAAACTGGTGAGGGCCATAAGTCAAGAAAGTAAGCTGTGAACCAGGTCAAGAAAAGGTTAAGTTGTAAACAGGCAATCTGGCACTGAGGACTAAAAAAAAATGAATGTGCGGCCAATTGCTTAAGCGTGTAAATATTAGGCTTCCAAATAAACTCGTCTGAATATAAGGGAAAGAAAAAACATAGCAGGAGATGAGCATTTTCTGTCAACAGCCTTGCAGAGGTAAGGAAGACCTGGGCAACACACATGGGAACAGCAATTTAACTCAAAAGACTGGTGGGTGCAGTGCATAAGCAAGCCCCTCAGCTTGCTAACACCATAACACTCTACAAGCTTCTCTACAACTCCCTGATTATCTCAGAGACCATTCTAAATGGTTCTGTGGTAACTGCCTTCCTGAAGTTCAGAGAATTGTGAGAATAATTCTTAGTCTAATTTTTGAAATTTTGAAAACAACTTTCCCAGTTCCCATACACTGGTCAACTGTTAAAGCTAGCATTACTGCAAGTAAATTTTGAGTTTTGCCAAGTTTGACAGTTTTCTTTCCAGGTTTTTTACATTTCATTCAAATATCACCTGTAAAAACTCATAGAGAAGAGCTGTGATCTATGTCTGACCACCTGCAGTATCATACACGAATTCTGGTGATAAAAAGAAAAATTTTATTTCCCCAGAAGGTCCTGCAGGACAAAAACATCCAGAAAATGGTTGCTATTTGGCAATATTTCTATTAAAATCTAGTCAAGTAAGAAAGGAGAATACTTTCCCAGCTATCCAAATCTCAGATGAGTAAACAGAACCATAGTAGGTATACGGCAAGAAAAGACAAGGTTTAATGCTATTAGGATCTAGAAGTTATTGCTTGTTTTTGTCAGAGATTAAAAAAAAAAAAGGTACAACAAAAGAAATAGCTCTGGGCATGAGAGGCAATAGAAGCTGATGAACAGGCTTACAGAAGTAGCTCACGTACAGAAATCCCACCCTGGGAATGCCTGACATGGATAAAGCAATTCATTGCCAGTGAATGAGGCAGCAAAAGCGGCTGTTGTCTCCTAAGGGAAAGGGAACAGGGCACCCGCGTGGGAGGGAAGAGTGATCCTCAGTGTTTGTGCACAGTTTACAGATAACCATGCAGAGGCATTTCCTCTAAATGTATTATTCCCCCTTCAGCATCTCTCCACTCATGCACACACCTTAGCTCCTACAGTAATTAGAGACACGCCTGCAGTGCCCAGAACACCACAGAAGGGCTCCCAGGCCATTCTGTGCCTTGAAGTGACCTGTACTGCACACACCAAACAGTGTCCAGCCAAAGAGTGATTAATCTTCCTTGAGTATTCCTCTGTCACTGGGTCCTTCATTCACATGTAGTTATGACATCAAGCAGCCCTAAGCAGGACCCAAGGGCAGCAGCAAGCAGCTTTTTCTGCCTCACGGTTGTGAGTGCTGCTTTGGATTAGAGCTGGATTGCTAATAATGCAGCATAAGCAGCTGAGGGTGTGCTGGGAGCCAGGGGAGTGCATGCCTGCACAAATGCTTTAATGCTTCCAGGAAGGAAGAAGTCAACTTAAAGTGAAGCTTCAGTGAATTGTTCCTGCTGACCTTCCAGACTGCCCCAGTTTTGCCAGCGCAGAAAGGTCATCTTTGCAACCACGAGCAACTCTATCATCAAAAACATTATTTTAACAGTAGTGCTGAGAACACAGTGGGTCTGTAATTAATGAAACAAGGAAACTCCACCAAGGTGTTTTTAAAGGGTTTGGTTAGAGGAAGAAGGTAAGAAAGCAACTTAATGAAAAAGCAGCAAAACAAAAGACATAATGCAGAGAGTTCACTGGAGTTCAGTTTTCATATATTTAATATATTTTTTTCAACACTATTGCTGTTTCTAAAATAGTCTGCTGCACTTCAGGAACAATGAAGAGGCATATAAAAGAGCTAGGTTCCCTTAGGCTATTTGAAAAGGAATAGGTATCATCTGACAACTTTATTGCAGGTTTTTAAGTGTAATAAACACCTGTAGGGAACAGCAAGAGCATTAAGAAGCAGAGTAGTGAACTGAGCAGGGACAAAGACATTCATGACAGTATCAGGACAGGAATTACAAATATATTTGAAAGCTCAGTTTGAATTACTAGATACATAGTATCTGTTGTAAGAGGGCACACTGCCAGAACATGGAAAGAAAATCCCAAAACTCACCCCATCAATGATTTGTATAATAAATTATCAGTCAGGCAAATCACCATGGTTGGGCTGACAACTGCAGTATTTCCAACACTCAAAGAACAGCTGTACATAGAAGGAAAACCTAAACTGCTGTCAGGGTGGTATATTGAGCTGAAAATATTAGTCAACTTACCTGTAGAAAAAAAAAAGTAACTTTACTGAATCCTCATTATTTCTCATGCAAACCTTCTGAAAAATAGCTTCTCCACCACAATTTTAAGAGCTGTGATGGCCAGCCAGCAGAGGCATTCAGCTGCCTAGTAGAGCAGGCAGAACCTGGCCAGCCCCATCCTGTAGGTTGGCCCTGCTCAGCTGCAAGGCTGGTTATAACCCATGCAGTCCTATGTGTGATAGCCAAGATCACTGCCAGCACACCAGAAGTGTAAGTGCAAAAGGATCCAGCATATATCTATACCTACCTCAGGGAAGAACATCACAAGTTTACATGACATTAATTAATTACAGAAAAAAAAAACAATCAATACTGTTAAGTTCCCTCTCATCTCTGAGTCACTCCTTTCCTTTAGTCTCACCCCTTCGGTTTAAGGCACCAGTCATCTTTATTCTGCACACCTATTTATAAATAGTTTCCCATTTAGTCTGTTGATCGTGGCTTACTTCATTTGACTAGTTTCATCTTTTGAACTTCATGTTACTTCTTCTGGCAGTTCCAAAAGACTGCTGTCCACTTGACCATCCATTATAAATTCCCATGCAAGAGAGTACCATAATTGATAAAATTATTGATATAATTTGATTTCCATCCCTTCTTCTCCATGACCAGCCCTTCTTCTCCAGTACATCTGCTGAAAGATCTGACACTAGGCACTTCTTGCCTATTTGTCTTAATCTTATGTTGTGTTTTCCACAACATTCCTCACTTTTCATAGCACCACTAAGACCTCTGTTTCAGAATATGTATGTGAGATGCTTACCATACCTTTAGTTCCTGGTTGGGAAGGGATTATGGAACAGTCAACAGCACTTTTTGGGGGTTACAGATGCTGAATGCCATTGTTTCTGCTGTAGTCATCACTGACATATCTCTTTTTCTTTTTTTGTGCAGCAAGTAGGTCATCAAGCTACTCTCATGTGCTCCACCAATTTCTGAGGTACTTTCTCCTACCTCCTGCAAAATCCTGTCCTCTTTTTAGCATTTATAATTTTAATTCTTCTCTGAAGCCAGGTTTAGCTCACGGAGACTAACCAATTCACAATTCAGGGTAATATGTTACTCTCCATCCTTAGCAATCCCTCAGATTGAAAGGAGATCTGTACTGCTGCTTTACACTCTAATAGGCTTTTTATAGCCTCCATCACCTTTGCACCTTTAGGAAGGAAACAGTACATAACGGATTGGCAAAACAAAATTACTGAAGAAAAAAGCAGATGCTTCCCCAGCTTACGCAGTTAATATTTTTAACGGCCCTACAAACCCTGGAATAGCTTGAGTCAAATTATGAGCCAGTCTTAAATGCATGAAAAATGAAAAAAAATAAATTAAAAAGGGGAAGAAAGCCATCCTAAAACATTCTCAGTCTGGAAAACATTTTCTTTGTCAGACAAAAAAAAGAAGGAAAACAAAACCAAAAGGTGTGTGATCTGAAGTGCTGGATTCAAACTCCAAAGCTGTATCTAACCAGAACACTCCACACAATGCCATGCAAGCTCCTGGAGTTTGGCTCCTCTGCGTATCTCCTAGCAGTAAGAGATGGTGATACACAGCAGTTCTAGTCAGCTCTATTCTTATTAAAATAATATCTTTTAAGAGGCATACTTAGAGTTCTAGTTGTCAGCATCAAAGGATTTTTTTTACAAGTCATATTATGTTAAAGACAGAAAATATTGAAGAATCAAGAGTTTAAGTTTGAGACTAGCTA
>VYXF01004872.1:806954-817662 GCA_013397295.1 Polioptila caerulea | reverse complement strand
CTAGCTAAATTTTTTTTTTTTTTTTTTTTAAGAATAAAAGCCAGGGACTTAGAGGGAGAAACTCACACACTTATCAACAGCTCAAAATTTAGAAATTGTGTTGTTTTATATGATGTATCTTCAAACAATTCAGACTCGAGCTTTATGTGATAACCTAAAATTATATAAAAGTATTTAATAAGTTTTTAAAATTTTTATATATTTACACAAGAGCCACCCAATGCAAATGTAAACATGTTTTAATCTGGATCTCAATATTTATACTTGCAAATTCTTCAAATTCTGTTATTTGCATTCATACTGCAGAGCATTCTGAAAGCATTGCTTGTACTAAAGAGTAGCAAAACTGTTCCATTTTCACTCTATTTTGATATGACTATGACGTTTTCCTGAACTTAGGCCTTCGCTCCAATACAGGAACTTTTCATCTTCATAAAAATGCAACTGAGGAACAGAAAGGACTCTAACACATAACTGCCTTAATCTAGCCAGACCAGCATTAAACTCCTTACATATTTTACTTAAACAAAATAAAAGTGACTCTAGGGAAAGCAACATTAATAAACATGTTCATATAAACTTTGCAGCGAAAATTCAATTTTACCTTTAATAGCATCTCTCAAACACTAAACTTTATTATAAGACCAACAACTTAATCAGATCCTAACACCAAAATAATGTGTTTCATTTTCAATTTTTAATGTTTGTTCAATTGCTTCTTGGAATATTTCATGCCCTAAATAAGATAGAAAATGCCAATGAAAATGTCAGATTTTGCCGGAAACTGGACTGATGCCTCCACTTTCCTCAGTTCCAGGAAATTTTTTCTTGACCAAAGAAAGCATTCCTCTTTGGTTACTGCAAGATTCCGTATCTGAATGTAAGAGATTAAATAATAAAAGTTGTTCAGAATGCTATTCTAAAGCTTGGGTTAGTGGCAATTTCAGAGTCACACTGCTCTGAGATGATGGTGCAAATTATGCCCAATGGCAAAAAGAAAACAATTGTGATACAAGCTGATCATAGATCTTTATATTTCTTGGGTTGTTTTAAGCCTCCATAATACTCTACTCTGTTCTTCTATGCACTATCACCCTCAGCACTTATAGGAATAAGTATTTCCATTGAAATTTCCAGAAATGCTCTGAGGCATTTTCCTCCCTGCCCTCATCACAGCATTTGCAGCACACAAATATGCAGAGCCTGGCTTGTCCCTTAAGTATACTTTCTGCTCTAAGACACTATTGTTCTTTATATACAAACATATAATTTGCCAGACACTAATTTCTTTCTCAAGCCATAATGTCTTTAGCATATTTAAAGGCAACTCCACAAACTTTATATGCTGGGCTAGCGCATCATTAACTTTTTCAGGGATGCTATTAACATCTCTTTCCTAAGAACACATGGAAGAGCTTTTGCCCATTTGGAAATTCTGTGTGGAGCCAAGCTTTCCACACTTAGAGGAAGCTCTCAGGTTTCTGGGAGCCTCCAGTTTGAGTGATTACACCCAGACTTGCCATAAACAGTTGCTTCAGCTTCTTCAGTGAGGCACAGGGAAGAGAATGATGGTGCATCCGTAATCTGCTCTGACATTGTAACGTTTCCACCAAAGTGTGAAAAAAAAAAAAAATCTTGACTTTCAACTGCAACTTTGTGTGGCTGAAGAGTATAATGAAAGACAGCAACTTATGGTCTGCAAGTGCATTTTGAAGACAACTTTGCTGCAAAAGCAAAAAGAACTCCCCTTCCCCTGCAGAGTCCAGGCTGATCATGAGCACTATGTATACAGCACAAGGGAAAAGAGGCACTCCAGTTCTGTACAGTCAAGATGTTGCCAAAACACATAAATATTGGAAGGGAAGTAAAAGCTGTCATTTATATGCAAGGTTAATCTTCGTAGTTCTATGGATTGTCATTAAATAACTGTGAACAAGAAATTCACAGGAAACACAATTTTGTTATTGATTCTTCTGCACTTTTTTCTCACTACTTGTTCTAAAAGTGTTGAAAAAGAGTCTTACAGACTGACAACTGGTGTAGTTGCACCCATGAGCCTGCCCTAAACTCCATACCTATCCTATGGAAAATCTATGTGCAATGATGCATGGTAGCTATAAAATATGTACATTTTTATAATGTCATAAAATTATCCTTTCAAGTACATCTCACCCAAGCACAACAACTATTGAAAATTTTTAATTGTCATAATGAATTTTGTGCCAAAATAAAAAATGCAATCACATCCTCCTTCTCTAAAAGCTAAACAGTTCAAAAGCAGACAAAATTTGTGTACAACGTATTGTATTGATGGGCTTATCTCCCAAGTATTCTGCATCATGCACAGGCATAAACCAACTCTTTGCACATCCTCTGGAAAGAAAAACATGAAATTCCTCCACTCCATTACCTGCGTTTCTGGATGACTCAGACATACGTTTTCAGCGCTTCGAATAACTTGACAGGCTCGCAGGTTTCTGCATTCTTTTAAGATTAGGCAAACTATATGACAAGTTGAAGGAACAGCATTGCTTTGGCATACATGGGTACAGAAAGGCTCTCCAGAAACAGGAGCATGAGAGAACAGAAAGAAATTACTCTTGTAGCAAGCTCCAAGGGACAGATGAGGTGAAATGTTCCAGAGGATTTCTCGTTATTTGCTGAACACTTAAATTACTTCAAGGACAGCTTGTTTTTGCTCTTCTGGATGCTGCGAACCTGTCACACCACAGGACAGATTTACACCACGCATTTCCTTCAGTGCCCAGCCAGAGGCAGGAGGTTCCACCCTGTCGGCTGGGTTGATTTGACTCCACGTGTAATGGCATCCTTCCCCGGAGTGCCGCGATGCTGCGGAGCTCCCGCGGAGTCCCAGCCCTGCCCGCTCGCACAGCTGCGCCCGGCCTCGCTCTGCGCACGCCTGGCCAAGGCAGCGCCGCAGCCTCTTCCCTGCCTGCCAGAAGAAATGGATCCGTGAACCCCAGGTGGGATGTGTGCTGTGCAGCAGCCAAAATGAGGCCAGTTTCAAGAGGCCAAAAGCAGCCCTTTGAAGCGTCAATAGATGTAATGCTCTGCATCATGTCACAGAGTTTTCTGCCATGGATCACAATGAAACCCAGGTTTGCTGCAGAAAGATGAGATCTGTAACTCTGCTGTCCTGAGCTCAAGCAAGTCATGACAGCCACTGTGCCTTCCTCACTAGTAATGCATGTTGCTGTTGGGATATATGAATGAAGAATGAGAAAGGACACAAGACACAAATCAAGTACCTAAAAAGACCTTTGGAAAGCCAACTTATGACAATGAAACTGTTAACATGAGGATACTTACTTAATCTGGCAAAGGATTTCCAGTGCTTAACCTCTGCTTTCAAAAACAGAATATGCAGACACTGGGAAAGAGATGAAGGTATATGTTTTGAAAACCACTCTCAGCCTCTGCAGGCTTGTTAGATATATGAAATAATATATTTTTGTTCCCCAACAAATGTCTTTTAAATGAATAGTGTAGAACCATTGCAAACTATCCACAGGGAGAAATACCTAAGTAGTCATTCTGTTGCCACGTATCTACTCCAGACTCCTTGCTACTCACAGAAAAATTTAATTGTTTAGTGAGTTTAGACGACTATTAGAAGGAATAATTTCTGCCATCATTTTCTTAATCTTCATAAAATCTTTTCCCCCCTTGCCTCCTTCTCATTTCAGTATAAAATATACTCCCATGTTAAATGGGACTGCAAAGAAAATTACGTGATTTACAACAGAATTCAAGTTACGTTCATAATCTTTAAAGTCTGTTTCTTGAAACTTGGTATATAAAATCCCAATTGCTTCTGAGAATTAAAAGGTAAAATGTATATAAAAAGCTTAGCACAAAATCTAAAAAAGCTTGCTTAAATCCAGTCTTATTTAGCAAGCACATGTTCTACACTGTTGAATGGGTTCCAGAATGAAGCTTCACATAATTTCCAAATAATCTTTACTGTCTTATAAAGCAGTCCATTGTATGAACTTTTTGGATTGGACACATAAGCAGATAACATAGACACATGTATTTAATGCTGTAACTGAAACCAGGCATATATTCAGTATAAAAATTACCCCAAGGATCGAGGACTGACAAATGCCTAGGTCAATGAAATGAGAAAATGGGGCAAACTATTTGGAATCCTGGGAAACTAGACCTGAAGACTCTCACTCCACAAGGTACAGGATGTACCAAACTATATCTTAGCACCAACTCTTCCAACTCTGAGTGGGGCTTCAAGACATGAAATCACATTTTGTCCTGCTACTGACAGATCATCTCACCAGCCTTTCTTAAAAATGTTCTAGAATAATGCAGCACCAGTTCCAAACAGTTCTGCATGCTGGATGCTGTGAAGAAGGCTCTGTTGCATCCATTGTCCTTCTCTTGGTCAATAGGACCAACTAACTTTATGTACAGCATCATCAGGTCAAAAAGAAGAAAGCAAAAAGTGGATGTGCCACCCTCAAGTCCATCAAACAATTGAACTACTTGTGTGCAAAAATAGGGGCTACAACCCTGTCATTCAAGGGTTCAATCAGTCTTCTGCCTAGAGCATGGCACAAGGCACAACCCACGTGGGCCAGATTAGTTCCCATTCTTTATGAGAGCTAAGTCACATGCTTGATCACTGCTAAGGGGCACCTGAAATAGCACTTCATAAACCAAAGTACCTAGCTTGCTTATCTATCACAGAGAGTGACAGATAAACCTTCCCGTTCCACTGAAGCCTACCTTCCTGTTCCACAGAAAAAGACAGAAAATCAACTTTGTAGCATTGCATTGCTAAAAATGGCTTATGTTTGCTTGTCAAAGTACTGGCACAGTCCTTGCACAACTCAGAGGAGGTGGTGGCCAAACAGAAGCAGATTGGACATTTGACCCCTGACTGGCAAAGTAGTGATGTACCACCAGTTCACTACAGCTGAGTCCAACTAGAACAAACCATCCTGGCCTCAAACCTTTCCCTGTCTCTAACAACACTTTGAATCAAGCCTTTGGTTTGCTAAATTCATACAACATCAGAAATGTATTAAAGCTTTAAAACTATATGTGTCAAAAAGGAACTAAACACCTCTTGGGCTAACATTTTTTCTGAAACACTTTCACAACCATGATGGTAAATCCCACTTGCAGCACAATCAGAAACATGACAGGAGCAGAGGCTTGCACCTCCCAATAAGAAGTACACATCATCTGGTGGGCAAAATGCCCTCTGGAAAACTGGGGTAAGAAACCACAGCCAGTAGATACCTGAATGAACATATTGCTGATAAAGTCTGCAAAAATATCCAGTTACCAGAGGGAAGAAAACCCCAAACAACTTAGTGATTTCTCAGGCTGGAGAGAAGCTGGAAATAGAAATCTATATATGTTCCACCGGACACCAAAACAAAAAGTAAAAGAAAAATTACAGACTCAACAGGAATAATGATCCTAAGGTATTTTCAACTCTCCCTCCCTCTCCCAGACAGCCTCTCCACAATCCACAGGCAGTGTAAGTTTCAGGTCATGGTGTTTTACATACAGCTCTGTATTTGTCTACCTCTCCTCCTATTTTATAGTCACCCATCACTCCTGCTGTCAGGTGGCTGGACCAACAAGCTCTAGCTACACTCCAAACAGTTGTTAAACTGTTAATGAACTGTGAAAACTGCTACAGGCTATTTTGAATCTACAGAACAGCTTGTGCATCCAGAAACATGTATTCTTCCCACCCATTAATATTACTTGCTCCAAAAAATAAATTACCTCTCCTCACGAATCCCTCCTGTGAAACTTCAAGCACACTGCCCACAGAAAAGTGGGTGTTGCAAAGCTGCATCAGGAAGACACTGCTCAGTGTTGCCCTCCAAGCCAGCAACAGCCTCTCCTCCATTTGCTGACAGTCACTTTGAATTGTTGTCCATCCCTAACTACTGAACGCTGCCAAGCAGACCCTCCTCAACTCAGTGTAACTTACTCAAGCAGTGCTATGATTCATCCTGCACAAGGTCTTTAAGCAATGTGTGTTATTTTCCATGCTTGTGTTGACAATAAAAATTTCTCAATTGTATTTCCTTTCACAGGCCCTAGACTGTTTATTAAAGCATCAAGTATCATCAGTGTCCTCCAGGCTGGTGGTGCTCTTGGCTAACCATACTGATCAGACCATGGCCAAACGGTGACTGAACTGTCAAATAAGTCAGTGGTAAGAAAGATTTTAAATCCTGTTGGGAGATCTGGCTTATCCAAAAAATGCAATAATACGTGTTTTATTTTTACTTTTTAAAAAATATATTATATGGTTGCCTAGTTTCACTTAACCTTTTTAAAAAACTATTTGGTGGTTTAAGGAAAGAAAAACTGATGTATTCTGCCAATTCTCTCTCACTGATCTATTTCCTTGTTCTATTGTGCTCCAAGTGTCTGTTTCGCTTGCTAACAATTAAGCTCAGAATTTCTATGTTTTTAGATGCCTATGCACTGAGGTAGATCCACATACACCAGGAGAGAGTGAATTGTACTGTGAGAGCAAGTGAGGCAGTTCCCACCTGGCAAAGCTCATATAGCCCATTTCTCAGGTGCTGCAAGTCCTTCAAGCCCCAAGTGAGGTAAAGCTGAGGTGCTACCACTGATCCAGCTCAGGAACCTGTGATCTGATCTTTGCTCACCTCTGTCCTGGAGTCTGTGCAGTGCAAATGCAAGTGACTGCAACTGTCTGTTCCAGCTGGTCAAAACTAAAAATGTTTCTAAAAGGTGTAAATGAAATTAAGTGCTGCTTGCAGTTGCCTCCATGTGGGATATGAAAACATCACATACCAGCATACTCTCTGATACGCAGGAAAAAACACTGATTTTAATACTGAAAGTTCCCTGTCTCTGTCATCACACAAGGTAGCAGGTGATGGAAGCGGCCTCATAGGGATTCAAGACACATTACCTTTCATATATTGTAACATCCTTCTTGGGATGCCCATGGAATACAACCCAGTAAGGAAGGCTGACAAATGATACACACAAGACAAGAACCTTTTACATACACAAATTCAGGGGATCTGCTGTTCAACTAGAAGGCAATTGCAAAGGTACTGGATTTTTGTCCCTGTTTTGTGGGGGGGGAAAGTATATAGTCCAATATTATTATCTTCCATGAATAACCACAATAGAGTTGTGGTTTGATATGTGGATAAGGAAATACCAGGCAGGAAGAAAACACTGTCTCTATTGGCACTAACATAAGCTCAGCTAGCATACCACTCTGTTCTGCAGTGCACAACACAAATTGTATGGGAAAACTGGAGAGAGATCAGTAAGAGCCACAAAAATGATTAAAACATATTTCAGCAGACTAGGAAATTCAAGCAGCTGAGGATATTTATCTTATAGAGGAGGTCCAGGATAACCATTTGTAAGTGCCAGTAGGAAAAGACAGATTTGATAGAGGACCACTCAACTTTGGATATAAAACATATATTTATGTATAACATTTGGAAATTGCAGTAGACATTCTTATTGGAAAAAAAAAATAATTTTATAAAAAACCCCATAAAATCCAATGAAGCTCTGGAACAATTTATGAGATTGATTCCCTCTATTCATTTTTTTTAGCTGATTTTGAGAGTTCTAAAAATGTTATGCTGTTACATAAGGAAATAAAGGTCTGTGTTTCCTGTCCATGCAAGAGGTAATATGCACTCATTACAGACCCTTCTGTAGGGAGAAATTACTAGATTCATAGAAACTTGAAAGATATTTTGCAACCTCTTCAAAGAGTTTATTCTTTTAGAATCACTACCAGTTAGGTCTGGAAGTAATTAACATTACGCCGATATTTCGTTTCAACTTTTTAAGAAAAATTATTCTGCCACCATCTTTGCAACAACTTAAGCAATGTCCCTACAACTACAAAGAATGAAAGAGGAACGACAGAAGAGGGGAAAAGAAAGCAATATATTACCTTATTATTCAACTGCCAAATGCAAGAGCTAACATACAAGGAAGGCATTTTCCATAAAATAATTTAATTTGCTAGCTTTAAAAAAAAGGAATGAGTGCTATTTAATTTGCATTATAGTTCAGTAACACGTGGAGAATTTGCAGGAACGGAACGATTCCCAATACCAGTCATAGAATCATTTAGGTTGGAAAAATCAAGATCACCAAAAGTCCAGCCTTTAAACTGATACTAGCAAGTCCACTAAACCATATCATGGAATGCAACGTCTGTCTGTTTTTTGAACACTTGCAGGGATGGTGACTTCATGACTTCACCAGGTAGCCTGTTCCACTGCTTAACCCCACTTTCAGTGAAGAAATTTTCAGAATATTCAATCTAAACCTCTCCTGGCACAGTTTGAAGCAATTTTCCCTTGTCCTTCTACTTAGCTGCCTGGGAGAAGAGACTGACCCACACCTCACCAAAACATCTATTCAGGTATTTGTAGAGGGCAACAATGTCTCCCCTGAGCCTCCTTTCTGCAGACGGAACAACCCTAACACCTTCAGCTGCTCCTCATAGGATTTATGATACAGAGCTTCAACAGCTCCATTGCCCTTCACTGGACAGGCTCCGGCACCTCAAGGTCTGTCTTGCTGTGAGGGGCCCAGAAATGAACAGAGGATTTGGGGTGTGACCTCACCAGTGCTGAGTACAGGGGACAGTCACTGCTCTGGTTCTGCTGGCCACACCATTGCTGATGCAGGCCAGGATGCCCTTGCCCTTCTTGGCCACCTGAGCACAGCTGGATCGTGTTCAGCTGCTGTCAGTCAGCATCCCCAGGTCCTTTTCCACTGGGCTACCTTCCAGCCACTCTTCTCCCAGTCTGTAGTGCTGCCTGGGGTTGCTGTGGCAGAAACCAGCACTTCATCTTGTTCAACCTCATACCATTGGCCTCAGCCCATCACTCCAGCCTGTTCAGATCTCTCTGCAGGGCCTTCCTGCCCTCTGGCAGATCAACACTCCCATCCAACTTGGTGCTATCTGTGAACTTACTGAGGGTGCAACTCATTATCCTTGTCCAGATCATGGATAAAAGGTATTAGACAGGGCTGACCCCAGAAGTGGAAAACACCCTTAGTGACTGGCCACCAACTGGATATAATTCCTTTGAACCCAACTCTCGGAGCTTGGCCATCCAGCCAGTTTTTTACCCAGTGGAGAATACACCAAATGCTCTTCAGCCAATATGCATCTTCTCATCTCATCATGCAGAGCCCTGCCTTCCCCTCTGTGAATGCCAAGTTGCCATTCTGGACTATCTGAAGAGCTGTGGCTGCTCACACACCCTGCACTCACCCAGTGCCGTGATTCACACAGAGAAAAGGAGGCTGCTCTTCTGGCTTGCTCTCCTTGGACCACCCCATAGCCTGCCAGTGGGCCTCCCTGCTCCACGGCCTGAGATGTCACTGCGTGTGTGGCACAGGAGCCAGCTCACACAGCCTGTGGCAGGGAAGGGAATCCCACCGCTGCTGAAAGAGGATAGAGCCTTGGGACTGGGGGCTGTGAGCCAGCAGCTCCTGAGAGCCTCCTTATGCTGCCCCTGCCACAGCATAAATCCCTGAGCAAGTGCAGCAACTCCACTTCAGCTAGTGACTGCTGAAAGGAAGCTGTTGTCCTAGGGTACCTCATCAGCCTAATGTCAGACCTCAGCAGAATATCCTGGCAAAACCCAGAGGGGTCACCAAGAGCCTGGAGAGCTGATTTTTATTATGCTTATTTATTTAGATGTATTTAAATTGTTGAATTATTAAATATATAAATACATTATTACATGACTGTAAAATATGTTTCATTATTATCACAAAAGTTACTGAAATGGAATAGACAAATACCTAACTACCTCCTAGTTCTTGAGCTAGTTGGCCTTTAAGTCTAGATTATATGAGGTTTTGCTGGCTTTTTAATCAAGCGTGAAGTTTGATTATAAATTATATTTGTAACACATAATGCATGATGAAATTATACATAATAAACATATTAAATATTACAGTTACAGTATTATATAAAACATATTCCTTATAAAATATAAAAATAATATCCATGGGACTTCCTTTACAGCAACAAATTTATTAATTACAGAACCCAAAATATCAAATGAACCCAATGAAAATTTTGAAATCTAATTAGGACAGAAAGGATCATAGGGAAGAAAAGTGAAAATGCTTTGCACTATGCACGTTGCCTGCTAGGCTGCAGCTGCTACCTCCATTCTTCCCAACACTTGGGGAAAATTCCCCAGCTTGGCACCCCTTTCCACTCTGGGGAGCTTTGCTCAGGCACAAGCAAGGACAGCACCCCTCAGCGAGGCTGGGCTGTGTTTGAAGGCACGCACAGTTACACGAAATGAAAGGAGGCTCCACTCATGCCGTGCAAAGCCAGAAGGAGCCATGTGAAGCCAGCTCCCTGCCAGCACAACGTGGAGCACAACCCAACACCACTGACTGAGCAAGGCAGGAGTCTGGAAGAGACCAGAGAGGCTGAGCATTCTGCTGGCTAGTCACTGGCTTACAGTTCCACTTGTTAATTTACTTCTAGGAATCTAGAAGGGAAAAGCAGGCTCACATATAAAGGCATGAACCATCTGCATGTGGAAATTACTTCACCTATTCAGAATCCAGGGGACAGACGGAAGAATCCAAATTAAAAAAAAAAAAAAAAAAAAAAAAAAAAAAAAAAAAAAAAAAATATGACACATGG
>VYXF01004872.1:788955-806875 GCA_013397295.1 Polioptila caerulea | reverse complement strand
AAAAAAAAAAAAGACTATGAAATAATCTGGCAACTTGGCAACTTTCTGCTCAGGAAAGAGCTGGGGGAAACATATCCCTGCTGATTATGTGTCTAAAAGCACCAAAAGCTGTGTTCTGTATCAAACAAATCTGTACAACACAAGTCTGTTTGCAAAAGGGAGGGCAGGTCTTTAATTGACCACTTTCAGAATGATGTAAGGGTTTTACAAAGGAGCGAGAAAAGAGAAAAAACACACTGCCCGAATAATGAAATTAAGACACTGCAGCTCATAATATAAAAATATACGTGCAGGTAAAGTCTAGGCCTGTTCCTGTACCACAGAACTGACATGTGCCTAAGTGTAAGACAGTATGTGATACTGTTGAGCCATGTAAGGAAAAAGAATTGTGCCCCAAACCCAAAAGTATGACAAGAAAAATAGCTGTTTCCCTATTACTGCCCAAGAGACTGCTGCGTTAAGGAAATTACTGACCAAGGTCAAAGGCGTCAGAATTTACTTTGATGGGATAATCAGCAAGAAGCCAGAAACATTTATTCTAATCCCAGATCTGACAAAGCCCACTTTATAACTTGGCTTGGCATTTAAATGGCTTGTCTAGCATTACACTATCTAAAGCCTGGGTGATGAATCAGAATTTACCTCATATTTATGCATATCTAGATTTGCCTTAGAAGTCAGGCATAAACACCTAGCCTTTGAAGATATAATAGGCTAACTTTTTTATCCCACTGACAATACTGTAAAATACAGGAACTCCATGTCTCTAAGAAATAGGTGGTAAAAGAAAAAGTTTTTGCGACTTTAAACTTCAGCTTTTTTCATATTTTAATGAAATGTAAAAATATTCTCTAAATATAGGGGTATGAAAAGAGTTTTTTATAATTTCTAATTTTGATAATGTCTTAGAGCATAAAGCAACAAAAGCCATATAGATTTTTCAGAACAAAACCATTTTGTGTGTTGCAAATAATGTTAAATAAATGTTTCCAGTGAGATTAGAAACTTATTTACACTTGCTTCCCAAACTCAAGTGAGATGTGGGGAAGCACTTGGTGCTGCCCCTCGGTTCAAAGGGAGCAGCATTGTCCAACAGAGAAGGGGAATATCAGTGGGAATAGCACTTTAGGGGAGCACATGGCTTGCTCTAGGTGGGATAAGGAGGCCTCAGGGCCCATTAAGCTGCACTGCTCACACTCACACCACACATCTGGGCATTACCAGCAGTGCAAATATGCCTGACTGGGGGTTCCAGGGGAGAAGCAGCTGGGCCTTTTGCACACAAGGCACACCCAGAATCCTTTAAAATCATTAAGCACTTGTCTTCTCCTACAGCCCCTGGAGAATCAGTAAGCTGCCAAAGTCAGTCAATCAAAGACCTGAGGTTCTGCTCCAGGTGGACTCTGGTCAGCTGGAATGAGATGGAAGATTTTCATCTGGATCCCTAATTCAGCTGGCAGGGAAGCAGAACACGAAGTGTTAAAGCAACTGAGGTGATATTCTTTCCTCGGTGCTACTACTGAGTGGCAAAAAAAACACCCCAAAACCCAATGTAAAAGCTGTATTTTTGTGTCCTGCTGCTGATGTGCACTTTTTGATGTTGGTAACTACAGATTTGACCCAGGGGCTGTCCAAGCCGTGTGGTGGAATCGTGCATTTGGTGCAGTGCAGCAGCATCACCAAGTATGTAAGAGGAGTAAATGTCTACTCCCAGCTCCCCTCACCTCTGCAGCTCCCACCAGTTTTGGATGTGTTCTGGGAGACCAGGCATTTCAAACAAATTTCAGAACCAGTCTAATGAGTAGCAGTCACCAGCAGGATCAAATGTAACATCTACCTGTGTGTGGGCACTGCTGCAGAGACAGGGTGCTCTGATGGAATGAAACAAACGAACTTCAGCAGGAAGGCTTCAGACTAAAACTGAAATAATGAACAGCCCTAAGAAAGATTTGTATGTCTGTTCATCATCAGATCTTTGATGAATGAGGACCAAGATCTCCATGTTTTCAATATTTCCATGATCTAGCCTGCACTGACACAACTATGCTAAATGCAGTGACTCCAGTTAAGAGTTCTATTAAATATTCTTTTGTTCACTGTATTTCAAGCAAATCCTGAAGACAACAGGAAAAATCCTGTTCTTTTCACACTTAACATTAAATATATTTTAAATGGCATTTAGGAAAAAAAAGTTAAAAGCCTTGTAACAACCAGCACAACTTTTCATTTAACAATGTTCTGTAGTCTTGGGGACAACTGTTTCTAAAACCAGATGAATAAAGGGGGTTTAATCCTTTATTTTAAGAACAAAGGCAGCGTAATCTAGCCATTAAATATCTGATGATGTAGTTTAATGACATGTGAAGAAGTGCCTTGGCACAGGCTGGGGAACATGTGCTAGCAAGAGCACAGATTCCCATGTTGCTGTGATGGAAATAAAAGCCATGGCAGGCCACTAAGGCACTTGCAAAAATGAAGCCTTTAGCAACAGAGATCCGATAGCTGGATATCTTAAATTACAAAATCTATTTTAGCAATAATAACATTTGTGATAAGTCTCTAGAGAGAGAAAAAAAACAACAAACAAGGCAAAAATACATCATAAATGCACAGCAGTCTCACAGACCTTTCCCTCCCATTTAGTGCTAACTGAAGTTAATGAAAATAGGGGATATATGGGAAAAGAAAGTTATTGTTAGCCTAATACACAGAGGGTTACCTACAGGCTCAATTCTGCAGTAATGTATTATGTAACACTTGAAATGCTAATATTTGGATAGTAAACAAATGTGAGCAAGAAAACAAAGAAAGTAGGTACAGGCCACTGAAACAGAAGTGATGCTTCTATTTCATTAGAAAAATCTGAAGGAAATATTTTAATCACTGACCATGCAGTTATACTTTCTATTGCAATTAAGTGAGCATGGAAGCAAAAATTTTGGTGATGTACTAAAAACATGATCAGAAATGTAAGCAGCTACCTTCTGTCACTCTGTACGTGTGCACACACACAGATATTTACGTTTGGTAAATGTAAAAAGACGGAAATGCAGAAATATTTCAATGATAAATCAAGAGTAAGAACTATTTGCTTGCAAAGAGCCAGCATTCCCCAGCAGACTAGTTTCCTGCATTGAAACCTGCCTAAACACAAATGACCTGAAATAAACTGTTACCACCTAATTGCAGCCTTTTATTATATTCTGTTTCTCCACTTTGTGTTAAAAATTTAGAGAACATCCAAGGGAAGCACTTAGAACAGTTTTAGATACAGAAAAATCTCCGTGTCCAACAGGCACTTAAACCACTATAGTAAAATTATCCCCCAATACTAGAAGTATAACTGATGTAGTTTTTACAATTTTTTTTAATTATTTTTTATTTTTTTTAGGTTAGCCACAAGAGGGAGTCAATAGTACTTGAATGCCAACACCACACCCTCCCCCCCCAACGGAACCAAGACATGGTGTTTAAAAAACTGAGTTTAAATAGAACACATTCTAAAGATCCCAGTGAGATCTTTTAGGTGCACTTCAGGAAAAATAGGAGCATTAGCTATGGTATAAACAAGAAGCTTCAGTTTCTTCATATGTTAATTCATATTCATTTCTTCATACATGAATTTGAAGGTGAAAAGCATGTTTATAATGCATAACACAATGATCCCGACAGCACTTGATGGGGTGTTTCAGTCACTTCACAGCACCATCCCACTCACAGCCTTCAGCAGTGGTACCAATGGTTTGAATTACCCCTCTCTGAGCCCTCGTGGCCTCTTCCGCTGAATCCCAGGACCTGGGCACACCAGAGCCATCCCTTCCCCATGTGACACTGAGTACCTGGCATGGAGTAACACGATTTTGCTCAGCCCCTTCTATGTAAAAAGCTGTGTGTGCTTGTCAGGGCATGACCAGGCAGGCAGGGCCCAGCAAGGGATCAGCAGGCACACTTACCAGGCTTCTCTGGCACAAGAGGAAATTCTGCTTCTTGAGTGGCATGAAAAGCCACTCTAAAAGGCAGGCTGAGACACCTCAAAAAACTTTACAGTCAACTCTCTCCACACCTTCACAGCCTGAGCAACCTGGAGGCTGACCACAACCTGTAGGTCCAGTATCCACCTCTATAAAACAGCAGAATGTTGGAAGAAATTAAAATAAAATTTATTGAAGAGTCCGAGTTAAAATTAGGTCTGTTCCTTTTTCTGCAGGTAAGGTCAGGACAGAAATACTTGACTTTTATCCTCTTTGCCATCTCTTTTTCTTGTATTTTGACTTACAAATCTTCCTAATTAGATGTACTTGGCCTTAATAAAATAATTTTAATCCTCACTGAAAATAATAGAATCCTGTGGATAGCTGCTTTAAGCTGGAAACAACACTCAAAGCTCAAAGATATAGGATATTCTTCTCTTCATAATTTGCATATATAAATTTTTGTTCTGTCCATTCTTACATTTACTTAGGAGCTCATAAAACAGAGAATCAAATTAGAAATACCAGCCTTTGTTTCAGTGACCCTTTATTTCTTCACTTTGTTTTTCCCATATTCCATCTCCCCCTCCCCATTTGGGAGATGGGTAAAAACCCCCACCACTCTTATTATGAAGTGAATTTATATCCATCTAATAAAAAAACCTGCTTTCTCAGGATTTCTTCTAATCCAATTTCATGTTCATGTTCTGCATTTCTGTTCAGATGTTCATTTTGTCCTATAAGTATGCAAATGACTACTACTGACACAAGCACTGAAGATGAAGATGAGTTTGCTTTAAACGTACCAAAAAAAACCCAAACAGAGAAACTAAACAATCTCTCACATACACAAACCAAACAAAAACCTGTTGAAAGTTTCTGTTGGGTGAGGCAGTAGAAGAAGTTCATCACTAATAATGTTCACAGTACTCAAAATAATTCTGGACATAATTGGTACTTTGAATTGTCTACTAGCCTGGTGATTTATGATATCGGATGCTTTTAAGTCCAGATCCTATTGAAAGACTGCTTTCATAATCATGATTTTTGTTGTGAAACTTCCTAAGTTCTTCCAGATACAATGAGGATACAATAGAAGCCTTTAAAAAGCAAAGATTTATCATCACTAAGAAGTTGCCACAGGAGATCTTCTCTCTGCACAGAAGGCCACATGGCTAAGCCACAACAAGGCTTAGGAGGCCAGTGAATAGAGAAGAACAGCTGGGCACACACATGGGAGCATCCACTGCATTTAGAAAGTCTGTGACATCCTCTTCAAACAGGAGAGGACCAAACAGGTATGAGGCAAGATGCAGGTAGCACCCTTTCCACCTACATTTTTCCCAGTAGGCTTGTTTCAGGTTTGATTAGCATTTGAACTAGGAAACAGGCTACCAGCACTAAAGGGGTTCTCTATCACGAGAGTTTAGCCCTTCTGGGAATGAACTTACCTACCTATTAAAGCATTCCTAACACTTAAAGATGAAGACTACAAGAAATACTACCAAGTTTATGCTTGATGACATCAAATGTTCCACTGCCTCAGCAAGGAACAGCTTTTGCCCCACATCACAGCCAGGCATTCACACTGAGCACATTCTCCCTCTCTTCCTCAGAGCCACTGGAACATGTCAAGGCTGGGGACAAACAAGCACTCCTTGATGGGGACAGAAAATCCTTTTACTCATGTGCCCAGACAGTGCTCTCTGCTTATACAGTCATTGTGACTCAAAGACAATTCCACTCCCATATCCTGTGATCCTGGAGAACACATACTGCAACAGACAACACAACCAGTGGGAGAGTCAACTCATAGTCCCCTCGTGGAAAATCTTCCCTTAGTCATCTCTCCCATCTTCCCTGTTATCTGAAATAATGCCCCAAAAGACTACAATTACAGATGTCTTTGTGTGCCATACAGAAGATAAAGGATGAGCATTGTCCTCTTCTTCAGGGACTCAATGCAAGGCAGTAAAACCTAAAACAGCTTAGGCAAGGGGTAGGACCATGTAGGCACAATGCAGGAAGCAGGCCACTCATTTTAGCTGCCCAGCTCTCTTGGAGCTCAACACAACTTTGAATTTTTGCATGACTAAGAAGCTGTAACCACATAAACCCATCAAGTTTTACATGTTTCCATCCACAAAGAAAAAGCAGACCTAGATTCTCTCATTCTTAGATTCCCTCACAGTTCTGGCCAGGTTTTTAGAGGGTTGCTAACCTTGGCTGAGTTAAGGGTTTATAATGAAACACTAAAACACAAGTACGTTTGAGTTGGTTTGGATTTTATTTTGGATGTTTTGGATGGCTGTAATGCTAGAGTCAATTCAGACATTCTGGGTACTTTTCATCCAAAAACTGCTGCTTGGAAAAAAAATCCCATGTTTACAATAAATTAAAATCAATCATTATTTTGGGCTTGATTCTCTACTTCACCATTCCAGCATAGCATCTGGTTTAAAACCAAGCTCCTGAACTTGCAGTGAATGTACCTTGGTTTTATATCCTCTTACTACAATACTGAAAATCAATCATTTGTGAAAAAATTTACTTGCAACTTCAAAAGAAGCAAAAATATAAGGTGACAGACATGAGGAAGATGAGTAAAGAAGTAAAATAGTAAGAGAAAAGTCAGAAAAAAAGCACCAGAAATTCAAAATATATCAGAAGTAGTGAAACAAGATTCTCTAACAATAAAAAAGCCAGAATCTTTGAGCTTGTGAGATGATCCAATGCCTTGAGACACATATGAAGATACACCATTTAAGGTGGGGCTCAATGGCTTCTTAATTAATTTGGTAACTTTAATAAGAACTTCATCCTCAAAAAGTTAATGCAATATCATACCTCCACTGCCAATCCACAGCTCTGGAAGAAGTTGCAACTCTTATCTGGGGTACTGGCAATGTAAAGCAGCACTTTTAATGTGCCACTAAAGCAGTAAAGGCCTTTCTCAGAGGGCTCAGACTAACTTGACATTGAGAGTGGGAAGGGAAATGAAAACTACCATGAAGACACCATGCCACAGGCTAAGTATCGAAGAAAGCATTTTGAACACTTGAAGTTTCTTCATGCTTTCTTTGATGGGCTGTCAGTTCTGCCAGCATGCAGCCCAGACTGATTTTTGCACTTCAGCCAGAACAGTGACTTCAGGTAAGGATGCAGTAGGGCAGAGGGAGGGGGAAAAAAAGTGGTGAATGATGCTGACAAAACACTAACTCTAGAGTTCTTCAGAAATCAGAATGATGTCTGATGCTATCTTCAAACCCTTTTTGTGCTTACTTTATTCTTCTTAAGAAAGCAATATTCTTTCTCCTAAAGAAAAACCTAAACCCAGTTTTCCACATTAATCTCCCCCAAAACAAGGCTGCAAAAAGTAGTTTTACAGCAGGAGTAAAATACTCTATACCATACAAACACTCTGCATACCTTAACAATAGAGAGTTCAGAGATGCCTGTTTTCACTTACAAACAGGGACAGGGTAATTCTTTCTTAATTTTGTCTGCACTTTGTTGAAATAGTTATGAAAGGAGGAAGAAGAAACATGCCTCAAGCTTTGCCAATATCCAAACAAAACAAACAGCAGCAGGGTTTGTTTTCACTTAAGTTTCATTATAGTTCATATATAGAGAATTAGTGCAACTTAAAACTGGTTTGTATTTAAACCCATGTGTATGACAAGACTAACCAACATGCTCATTTGCTAGTGGAAAAGTTTTACTCCTGCCATTGTTTCCTTGTGTAATGTGTTTTTATATATTCTGGGAATCTTTTTCCTAAAGCAAAAGTATATCTTAACAAATTAGCAGAGCTGAACCTAAAGCCCAGTCAAGAAATCGGAACTGCCAGGAACTTGCAACTGACTTTACAATTCTATGGCTAATGTTCCTCCACTTTGATAACTGAACTTGGATAGGGGTGGCAAGAGGGCCAGTCTCCCAATGACCAAGCAAAAGAACCTTGGCAAGGCTTTGGCAACACTGAAAGCCAAAGACACAGCCGGGAGCAAGCTATGTTTTCCCCAAGTCAGTAGAGGTTACTCAACTGAAATCTCTTGCTAGTCCTCATGCTGCTTGTGCCGTTTGGCAGCTGAGCCATTTCCTAATAATTTGTGTTATGGCTCACTGCAGGCCACCAATATACACAACCCTAATGACAATCAGCAAGAGAAAATATTTAAATTCAGCAAAAGACAACAATTGCAGGTATCTCAGATGAAAACAACTCCCAGCAAATACGTGACCAGTGCATTTCACAACACACCTCTGAGAGCCTAGATGTTATCGGGAAAACACACCCAGACAGAGAGATTAATCTTGTAACTCTTAGTCCCTGCCTGCATGAGGATTCAAGGTGTTCAGTCATTTAAGGGTGGTGTTCAGCACTTCAAAAAAGCAGCTTAGAAAGAAATAGTGTTACATCTAGCAGCTAATTAACATATTTCAGACAATTCATGACAGAAAATGCATGCTCAAACACTATGTTTCAATTCTTTGTTACCTGCTCTAGTTGCATGATCATTCCAGTTTTACATTATCCAGAGGAAAATGCTAAGGAGTAAGGTGTATGGAAGGGCAATTAGGCTTCAATTAGCAGAGGGAGTGACAGATTTTCTTACTGAAGTGGAAAATAGAGGAGAGCTCTCCTGAGTCAGTTTTCAATACTATGCATATGTTGTGATTTAGGATTGGTATTCCCCAATTTAGTGTTCCCACTGAAACTCTCTAAAGCACGCACTGCTTGCTTGTTTCTTGCTTCCCCTTCCCCCTCCCACTATGGTAGGATGGAGAGGAGAATTGGAGGCGCTAAAGGTAAAGATCATGGGTTGAGATAAGAACAATTTCCTGAAAACAACAAGGACATAAGGAATGTATACTAACAGCAACTACTGTAATAAGAGAGAATACAAGAGAAACAAGTTCAGTGTATTAAAAATTACCAAATTTTAAACCAAATCAGTCAAGAAGCCTCTATAAATCAACCATGACTTCAAGTCATCTGACTTAGCAAAGAATCAGAGGACAGCTCACAACAGTTTAACTTAAAAGTGTTCAATGGTATTGATACTATAAATGCATTGTTGAGCCATCCAACAAATATTAGCTCTCTGTCCCCATGGCTTTCAAGCCAATTTTCAAAGCAAGCAAAATACTCCTCCACCTTTTTCCAGACTCTGATCATCTTTCCACCAGAAATCAGCAAGGAGACAGCATAGCCAACTAATACAGTAGACAACACGTGGCACTAATTGTCACCTGCTGGTTGCGATGAAAGTTGTGATTGTCAGCCTAAAATGCAAAAGGCTCCATGTTTCAACAGCATTCCTACAGTAGCTGCTTCCTGCCTGATTGATTAGCTTGAAAAAGAGAAAAAACAGGAATCTGGGAAAGATCTTCCATGGGCAGAGTTGACCATGAAATTTACACCACACACATGCTTCAAAAAAAGGTCTTCCAGTTGGGAAGCAACAGATACACTATGAAGTGGATGGATATCAGAACAAACACGAAAGTGGCAAAGTATTAACACAGAAGAATCGATCAAAATTGCCAGAATGCAATGCTTTCACAATGCTTTTCAGAGATGGAAAAAATAAAATAAAAGGAGAGTTAAGGACTACTGGAAGCAAAGCATTGTGAAAAATATTGCTTAGAGGCCTAGCACTTAAAACATTAGGAACAAGAAAAAACTATCACTTTCAAGATACTTAGAAAAAGCAAACTCCCACTCAAGAAACATGCAGGTGATGTTCTCTAGATCAGCATGTGCCATTACAGCCTATAAACATTTGGGAAAAGCAATTTGGTCAAATTTGTTCCAGCTCATTTAATCTCTAAGCAGAGAAGCTTATCTTTTCAAGCCAAGACTAATGAAAAAAGAATGCCTTCAATCTAACAGGTCAAATGTAAACAGGTTTAAAATTAAACCACTTCTAAGATATTAGAAATGACACTATCCACATGACTCTTCACACTCCTCTTCCTCATCTGGAAGAGGAAGTCCAGACCTGCCTCCAAGTCTCCCACTCTAGTTTTGTTCCTACCCAAAGCAACCACTGCTTAACTGAGTACAGGTAATCAATTTACTTGGCAGGGTTAATAGCGCTCAGTGCTATCACTGTGACTGACAAAGAAGCTGAGAGTTGTGTGTTGTTTGGAGAGACTTAGATAGCAGGATTCTTTCTTGGGAACTGAATGATCAGTCTGCTACTAATACTGTTTCCAGCCCTAGTCTGGCTGCTCTTTTAGCATTCAATTCTTCTCTACAAGTTTCTGCAGTTTTACCAATGGCAGGGTAAAAAGCTGTCCTGCTTGAAGGTCCTCCAAATATTTGTATTTATATGTTGTTTCTTGCTCCCAGTGTCCTTCATTAAAATCTAGAAAACCCCACCCCAGTCAACCCCAAACCCAACAAACACAACCCCTCCAACCAAAAATGTCACAAGCCCCTTCCTCCTCTCCCCTGCCACTGGCTCAGATAGTTACTGCAATAAATACTGACTCAGAATCAAAGCACATAAGCTATTGGTAGCAGGAACTAAAGAAGCATTTCACAAAGAAATTTACTGATCTAAATGACAGCAGAGACAAGCGAGTTTTTGGATTAAATTTTAGCCAGAAACTTTCTCTCTGTAATTTTGTACAGCCTGATATACAAATACTTGGGTCATATTATTGCTCCCAGAGATTCAAAGCCTGCAATTTCATGGTCGCTGAGCTCATTGAACAGCACAAGCCATGAGAAGCCAAATCCCTTCCGTGAAGCAATGAAGGATCTCAGAGTTTTCCTGAATGGTCACTGTATCCTCAGTGTATTGCTGGATAAGACCTCCTACTGCCCTTTCATTAACAAATGGTATGACTTGGCACCCCAGCAAATCTGCTGGCTTCAGCAAACTGAGTTAGAAGAATGCAAGCCGTATGCAAATAGCCCAATTATTTTCCTCTATCCATTAAATCTAACCTAAGCGGAATAAGGATTGATCAATCACAATTTATTTCAGTGTTTTCTGAAACTTTTATTTCAGAAGACTTCTTCTGTTTCCAGTCAAGATTTTACATTTCAAGATTTTAGAGCTAACCTTTCATGCCACAAATACACAAGAGTAAAACTTTTTTTCACTTAACTTCAAAGAGTTGAAAGCTTACTGGGAATTCTCTAGATCGTCAACTGAATCTGCAAACTTCCATTTGAATTGTGTGAAAATATCAGATGATGTTAAACTGCAGCTAATTTTATGACTATGCCACTGCATGCACCTTTTGCTAGAACTCAAAGTATTTCTGGGGTAGTCAGTACCACACAAGTATTAGAAATAGTGATAGAAATTTGGGCAGGAGGACTTCTGCTACTGAAGAAACAGTGGCAGGACCCAGCATGCTCATCAAACAGTCAGTTCAAAGGCACACAATGAGGCGAACCCAGCTTATGGCCAGAAGAGTCTATCTCACCTTTACCCTTCCATTCAAGTAGCTGTAGGCAGTAATACAATTTCCCCCAGACTGTTCTGCAAGCAAAACAAGCCCCGTCTGCTCAGCTTTTGGTTACAGGTGAGTGCTTGAGTCCTTGACCACCTTTAATGATGTTCTGTTTGACTGACTTCATTAGGCTGATATCTTCCATGCTCTGGGGAGCTAAAACCAAACACAGCAGAGTGGGTGTGGCTTCACAGGTGCCAAGGAGAAAGGATTACTTCCCTCAGTTTGTTGACCACACTTTTACTAATACAGCCCAGCCTCAGGCCATTTTTTCCAGCCAGTTGATATTTCCCCTGCCATCAAGTAGATCAGCCATTCCACTTAGTTAGGTATCCATAAACTTGCTGAGAACACACTCTATACCATCCACCTGTGTTATGAATTTGGATTTTAAACAGAGTTGGCCCAGTATCAGTGCCCGAGGGATACCAGTGGTAATTGGCTGCTAGCTGAAATTTGTGCAGCTGTTAACCTGCTGATTCATATTGCAACCAGTAATCTCACTTCTGAAATGCATTTTATAGTGTGAAAAACTAATTTTAAAAATAGTTAATTAAAAATCTTCCTTATGAAAACGTTTCTCAGCATTTATCCTCAGAGGCTTGTTTCCTCGAAGCACAAGTCCATGTGGCACAAGTTCATGTTGCTGTACGAGGAAGCACCTCATACTCTCAGTGATGCCACAGTACAGGGAAATATTTACACCAAGAGCTGCCTGGAGCTGCTTTGCCAGAAGTGCAAGCTTTAGGACAGTCTGTCAAGCTCACCACAGAGAGATGGACACCTTGTCCTAGCTTCAGCTGGGATAGAGCTAATTTTCTTCCAGGTAGCTGGTAAAATGATGTGTTTTGGATTAAGGATGAGAATAATGCTGACAACACACTGATGTTTCAGTTGTTGCTAAGCAGTTCTCACCCTAAGTCAAGGACTTTCAGTTTTCCATTCTCTGCCAGTGAGCAGGTGCACAAGAAGCCAGGAGGGAGCATGGCCAGGACAGCTGACCTGAACTGGTCAAAGGGAAATTCCACACCATAGAACATTGTGTCCAATGTATAAACTGGGGGAATTTTGGCCTGCTGTGGGATAGGAATCTGTCAATTTTTGGTGAGCACTGGTATTCTGCATCACTTGCCTTTCTTTGGTTTAATTACTTCTTTTTTTTTTTTTTAACTTCAATTATTAAAATGTTCTTAACCACATGTTTTATCTTTTTCTAACTCTCTTCGGCAGTCCACTATGGAGGATGGGAAGCATTTTGAGGAGCCGTGTGTTACCTAGCTCCTGTCTGGGGTTAAACCAGACAACACAGTCTGGCTTTACAGTCATCCTTCAAAATCATTGGAGTACTAAGACAGGGATCCTAACTGTCCAGATTCCCAACTGAAGCTTGTTTTTAGTGCTGCATATGCAGAATTTCTGCTCTCAGTTCCATTTGCCATGGAACATCGCTTGGGAGACCTGTAAGCGATGTCAAGTATGAGAGTTCTTCCTGAGAATAAACTGATTTAATAATGCTTTAGTTTTTAATCTTCAAAAATTGACAGACCATGCCTGCAGGGAGTAGAGAGAGCTTATGAATTTCCTGGTTAAAATGCAAAGCCATTCCACTTCAGCATTAAATTAAATTTTCTAATCTAACCCCTCATATACTTATCCTGCTTGAGAGCTTCTTGATGGGATCAAAAGCTATTAACTTTGATTATTATTTGTAGTGGATGTTTCTACAAAAATACACTTCTACCATGTACAAACAACATTAGTTTCAGAATTTGTGCTATTAGCAAACACTGCTTCAAAGTGCAAAGAACAACTTACTTGCATGCCTTCTTTGAGAGGCCTGTGCCTCAAGCAGCAGGAGCACATGAAATGTTTTTGTGGTTCTGAGGGCTATGAAACAGCAGAAGGAAGCTGCAAGGAAGACAACTGTCCCTGGAGAGTCTGTCACCTTTCAGCAGCCAGCAACCATTGTTTTGATCTGTAAAATGGGTGTGGGCATCACCAAAGCTCATGGTGCCACTGAAGCAGCTCGAGGCTCAGCTTCACTCTGCAGCGCTGCAGCTCCTGGGCATCACAGAGCACAGCGGCCCAGCTCCACTGTGGCTCCATGTCTGGAGCCTCACTGCAAAACCCCTGAGTGTCAAACACAAAACATGCCCCTGCTGAGGTACTTAGAGGTGTCTTTTCTACAATCTGTTCCTTCTGTTCTGGATACTGAGTAGTCACAGAGAACTTCTTTCATCAGCAGAATATTCCTCTTCACACTGGAAGAAAAACACATCTCTTCAAAGATTTCCTGAAAACCAAGACTGGCCTTACTCAAGGAGAGACTGGATTTAGGTTCATGTCTGCTATGTCTCAGACAAGCCTTAGTAACTGAACTTCTGGCTATTTCAAAAACAGATGCTCTGCTGTACCTCTGCTTCCCCAGACACATGCATACCTATTAAAATTTTGATTCCAACAAGTCAGCATTTTTCAAAGAAAAAAACTCTGATCAGAAAGACGCTCAGTTTCAATAGACAGAATAGTGCCTTTGACATCCATCTCTGAAAATATTAGGCTATTTAAGTGCACTATCATCCCTCCCTCATGAAACTTCAAGTGATTAAAGGGAATGGAAAAACTAGAACCTGGTCCAGCTTGCTGGCATGTCTCTCCAGAAATTCTCTCTGGAATCAAGGCTTTATCTTCATCCATGCCTTTAAGTTAAGCCCTAGGATCTAGTATGATAACTTTGCATCCAAATCTTGTATTGTTAAGCCTAACCAGAAGGTAAATGTCATTTCAGTGTGAACCGTCTGCTCTCTCTCATCTCCAGTTCCACAGTATATCACTGACAACTCTTATGGATGAAATTTCTTAGCATAGGCAATTAAAATATACAATGTGTGTGCATGTAGTATTTATTTTAAACATACATAAATGTTTGCACACAGTTTTAAAAAAATCACTGCAGAAACAGGAAGAGAGGAAAACAGAATATACAAGATTTTTAAAGGGCATGGACTTAAGCAGTGTGAGACTGGATTATACACAGAAGACTTTGAATTCATTCCCTCTGTCAGTCTTTGCCATGGCAGATGTGGAGAGGGCAATGGAAAGACTATGTGCTAGCAGCTTAAGACCACTGCCCTCTATAAACAGATGGACTATGGCAATCACCTGACTTCCATGAAAATAGTGACTGACAGAAAAATTGAACGTAGAAAAAAATTAAGATTAAAGTTAAAAATAAAAAAGCTCCACACCCCTGAAGTACTATAGGAAGACCTGGGCCAAGCATAAACACCAGCCCGAACTTCCCAGAGAACTCAAGCAAAATGGAGACCTTCAGATGCAGGAGGAGATGCATTACATGCTTTGTGAAGCCAGAGAGAAGGCAGAGCACTACATGCTTCTCACCAGCAGTGCCCAAAATGCTGGGAAAAGAGGCAAGTATTAAGGATCGGTTTTAGGTATAGTTCTACTTTCTCTTCTCACTCATGACTATCTTATAGGCAAGTGTTCTTACACTCACCTAACACTACATTAAGTTCATTTCTTTCACCACAAACACTTTATCTGTTCCTTTACTTTCATCCTACCTGCTGGTAGGTGACACGTAAAATACATTAAGTTGATAAACCTATTTACTGCACATTTAGCTAACAGAAGTTGCAAGCTCTTTGTACAGCTCTGAAGGAGATATGACCATATTTCTGTACTCACAAGAAAATATAGACTCTGTAATAACTTGCTAACTGCTTCTATGGCCTCAACTGTCCCTTTCATTATCTGGGAGATTTAACTACCAGGCTTGAAGAATAAGTTACACTAACAGCTGTTATACACTAACTGTTGCTATTCAATGGAAGAACCTTCCCTGCCTTATGTACCAGATTTCTAATTAAAGAGAATCAATTTTCTGCTTTGCTTAAAATACGCATTTAGCATGCAACAGTCACACGAACATTGTAAACTGACTTAATAAGTACACTGGTGTCTAATTCTCTCATCTCCTCAGATCATTATTGTCTCCTGCAAGCAAGCAACACTGGCCATGACTCCCTATGACTTCCACAGCAATGCACTGCATGAGGCATCTCACGGGTCTGAGCCTTTTAAAGAGCTGAACAAGCTTTTATATACTGAGGTTATTGAGGAATGCTCTATCCATGGAGAGAAGTTATTCCTCATCTGAAAAGAGCTTCATGCTGTTAATTAACATTTTCTTGCCTCTGGAGGTCATCTCACATTCTTTTCTGTTCATTCACATGAGAGAAGGAGCTGCAGTAGTTCTGAATGCCAAGATGTCTCTGGACCTGAGGTGGGGAAAAGACCCTGTGAGGATCTAGGAACGGAAAGGGCAAATCCAGCACCGCTAGCAGAAGGATACTGCAGTGAGAAACTACATGTGGTTTTTCTGCATAAATCTGCACAAGGGTGAAAATTATAGCCTCACAAAACACACACTCCTGTGTGCTAAGACCAGCCATCCCGTAAAGCAGATGACTACACCGCAGGTGTATTCAGAGGCGACCGCATCTCGGAGAATGCAGCATGGGAACACGTAGCACACCATGCCCACAAAATTTAGAGACATGGCAGGCTAGGGGTCAGGGTGCTTTGCTTTTATTTTGGCATGTTGAAGATTTTTCTTAGAAGCTATTGACAGAAGTTGCAGAAGAGAAGCAGGATCCTGTAACAGACTTTACAGAAGATTAGAAGGAAAGAACAATAGCTTAGGGAGAACAGAAGAACTGTTTTGTCTGATGCTCTGCCAAGCTTGTGTTAAATAACAAAACAGTGTCCTAAAAGAATTTGTTAATATGGCAACGACTCTCTCCTGGACTGATGAAAGATAAGGCTATGCAAAGCATTGCTAATCTATGTGAGCACCAGTTTCTGCTATTCAAGTTAAAGCTACAGATCTTGGCTGTTGGAAGATCTGCTCATTTGCCAATGAGCTGGCAGTAGTCCTTGGCGTGCTGTAAGTTCAGCCAAGCAACTTTCACATCTTTTCGGGGGACTAGCTCTTTCTAAAGTCACAAATAATTATTTCCAGTAGTTTCAGCCTCCCAAATAAAGAAACAAAAAATTATTTTTAGCTATTTACAGAACTCAAGACATATCTTATAAAGATTACACATTTTTTTCAGAAGAGCTCTCAACTTGTTTTGATCCCACTAAAACTCGAGCAAGCAATTAAACACATTCCTTTATTGAAGCCCCCTTTGTCCCATAAGTCATCCATCCATACCTACCCTTCAGGTATTTATGTTACTCTATGGCACCTCTTAGTGCAGTTGATTAACACAGACTCTGACCCAGAGAATTTATCCTCTTATTTTAGCCAAGACACAATGAAGGAAGAGGGAGAAGAATAACTGGGAATGTGAAAATGAAGCAATATGATTCTGAAAAGGAGTAAGGTCATGAATGGTAGAAGACTGGAAAAGAATTTGGAGAAGAATGCTGCTTTACACAACATATTGTGATAGTCTAGATTGAAAAGATGAGCACGATTTGGGTATTCCACAGATGAGAAATGGGCAATATACATTACTTAGCTGGATTACAGTGACTTGACTTTATAGATCAAAACAAAAAGAAAATCCTAGCTCGAGTGAAGCTACACAGTTAAATCAGTGCCATGCAAAGATGCATTTTAAGTTTCCATGAACTGTCAAGAAAATGGATTAAATACAACTTCAGAGCAGTGCCTAATGAAGGATTCTTACATGTAATTGCTTTCCATGATCTTCAACATATGGTTATTGAAAATCAGATTGCTTTGTTCCTTTCCTATAATACAGATTTATGATTATGTTTGTTTTCCTTTCTCTTCTAGAGCAGAACTTTTAATGCAAAAAGTAATGAAAAAAAGAATCTTGCCATTAGAGTGTTACATGCTCCAAGCAGCCACTCCCTCCTCTCCTGCAAGCATCCCAGGACAGCTTGTACTTATCTCAATCACCAGTGTGTATATGCAGCTCAAACCAAGGCTGTGAGGAACTTGGCAGCATTTGCCTTCACAGGCTTGCCACTCACAGAATTTTGTTGCTTTCTGATCTGCATTATAACACAAAAGAAGCAGTCAGAAATGTCTGATTTTGACTTAAGGGTCACAAAGATGTGAAAATAACAAGTTTGTAAGGTTAAGGTGGAAACCAGAGCCTGACTGAGACAAAGATCCTGTAAAATAATTTTGGAGAAATGGGGCTTTTCGGTTCCTAGGCCAAGTTTCAGCTTAGGATTGGATACCAGACTGAAGTCCCCTGACTGCAGCTCCTTTCCAGTGCAAGGAAAGACAAAAACATCCAGTACTATCACATTTAAGTAACCTTAGCAGACTTTGGGTTTTTTAGTGTTTATAGGTTAAGAAATAAAGCTAGAAACTGAAAAAGCTTTTTTATTATTTTTCTTTTTTTTTTTTTTTTCCCCATCACATTTCATTTTTTGTTTTCACAGACCTGTTTTTTTTTTTTCAC
>VYXF01004872.1:739013-785523 GCA_013397295.1 Polioptila caerulea | reverse complement strand
AAAAAAAAAAAAAAAATATCCTTTTGGGTTTTCTGACTACTTCCTAGAAGGGTTCAAACTCTTCTATTTATAGGTTTACAGTGTTTAAATACAATTTTCAGCATAAATTTTCTCCCTGTCTTGGCCACTTTGTTTCCTTCTTGAGGCTGCCATCAATTACCTAAAAAGACTCCCAGCTTTATTGTATCTGCCAGGAATATTCAGGTAAGGGAGCATGTAAAGATTAGGGAGTCCAAGCCCATTTCTCCAAAACCTAGGAAGAAGAACTAACCTAAATTGATATGGGGGGGAAAGAGAAAATTGAAGGCAGGGGGGTAAGAACATTGGAAAAATTGTTCTGAAAGGTTTCACGTTTTAAAAAATTAATTTTTTTAGTGCAGCAGGCATGTCAAGCATGTAACTCCATTTCAAGGCATAGCACTGATCAGCTGCAGTGCCTATAAAACACAGTGCTGCCATAAGTCATTCTCTAGTTACTACTTCAATTTTGAAACACTTTCTCCCTCTGCAATGGCAGGAACTGTTTAGGACCCTAGAACGAAGTGTGTTGGTAAATCTTTTTTTAAATACAACAGGCTAAGTTATTGATGCTCTTAATAAAGTTCTTCTTTGAATACATTGATGAGGTATTATCACCACCATCATTGTGTGTAATGAGGCATATCCATCTGATAGCTTTTCCTCTGGAAATTCAAATGTCTCCATTATTATGCCATTATAACATTGACTCTATTATGTCTATTATGCCCATTTCTGGGTCTTATGGATATAATTCTTATTTACCCACCATCAAAACGAATATTTTCTATTTTTACTGTTAGAGAAACCAATAAGGGAAAACAACCAACATGTTTCTAGCTTACCTGGCAATGCAAGACCACTTGCAATATTCAGTATATTTGATAACATTTACAAGGAAAAAAAAAAGTCACCCTTATTTCCTAAACATACCAAAACAATATTTTTATCTGGTAATTAAGCATTCCTCATTTTTCACACTGTAGAAGTGGTAAAGTCCAGTTTCACTAAGAAATAACTGATGACTGCAGACTGCCCATAAAGTTGTTATTATTCCCCATAAAATAATATTTTTCTTATGCTTTCAATGTAGTACATCTCCAGAAACAAGACACCTCTTACTAAGCTAGTGCAAACCATTCAATAAAATTTAGCTTGTGCCAGAAGGCAGACTCTTAACAGCTTTTAAATAAAGGCTCTGCTGAAGATCATATTACCTGTTGGGCAGTTGATTAAAGCCCCAAGTGCTTTCATCTAGAAGGGGAAGTGTCTATATGCAAATAATACAAGTATTTGCACAAGAAACTACAGAACAATTATTTCACCATTATATCAAATGTTATATATGCGTGTGCATGTGCCTATCAATAGGTATATTAAAAGAAATATAGATTTACATTTTGCTAATACAAGCTCTGGCTCAACACCAGACAATGCTACTGACAGCAAAATAAGGCACAGTAAAAGTCCAAATTGCCAATGGTGGAGGTCAGATGTAGGAAGGTAGTTTCTGTAAATGCTTCCTCCAATATGTAGATCAATGGTGAAGTTGCAATCCCACTGCCTGGAGGTGATCCTAGAAGTCACCATAACACAAATTACCTCTCCACTCATAGCACTGTTCAAGCCTGCTACAGAGCCCCTTTGAACAGAGATGGGGTAAGGGAGGATATGCTAATTCTGATATGAGGTAGAACTAAAAAAAAAAAAAAAATGGTGTCTGGCTGCTCCTTTTCTGAGTTGTGCTTATCCAATAGAATTAGATTTGACTTTTGAGGTATTTTGTTCCATCAATACCTTTCAAGAGTGGATTTTCCAAGAACAGGCTCCATAACTTAATTTACTTAAGCAGAACCTGCCTCTCAGAAAGGACTAATGTGTACTATTTAGTCTACTTTGGCAAGTCACTAAGTATTTTCTAACGATGTATGCTGTTCCTAACAAGTGACTAAAGGGCTCTCAATCTGCCAGAG
The DNA here is from genome assembly GCA_013397295.1 of Polioptila caerulea. NCBI lineage: Eukaryota > Metazoa > Chordata > Aves > Passeriformes > Certhiidae > Polioptila > Polioptila caerulea. The sequence continues at coordinate 783,532 of VYXF01004872.1, read as the reverse complement.
GAATGTATACACACAAAAGGACAGTTGCTCCTCCACTAGGATTTAATGGTTCTAAAAACTGAACTGTAACACAGTTTTTGAAAAAAACAAAACAGTTTCCAGTGCTAGATTACTCATACCATCAGCTTCCAGTCAGATATCTACCCCAAGTGATTTTGCAGTTTTAGCATTAAGTATCTTCTCCAGCCATCAGTAAAATCAGATGAAATAAAAACGCAAACTGTAGAAGCCATTTCCAGCAGATAAATTCCTTGCTAGCTCTCTCCTGCCTGCTGCTAAGTCGGCCTTCTATCTAGAGGAAAGACCTTTGTGATTTTTTTCCTGCTTTAGTATTATGCTGGAAACAATGGCCTTTTTGTTCTACGGCAAGACTACAGGAGCCGAAGCCCCATGCACAATTGTGTGATCATTGCGCGGCCCCGTGTCCCAACCTTTGCGAAACATGGCAGGCACAAAGCTATCCAGCTGACTAATGAGAAGATCCAAGGGAAACAATGAACAAAATTGTCACTTCCAGCAATGCAGAAGGCCATTTCGGTATTCCCACAACCTCTTGCCAATTTTTCTTTCCTTTTGTGACTTCCTACATTAAATAACCACTGTCAGTTTTGACTGCTTAAATGATTAATTATTCTGACCATAAATATTCTTAAGAGAAATGAGAACAGTGACCTAGACCTGGAACATTTATTTGCCATAATAATCACAACTTTATGTCCCTGAATATGAAGAGGGGTCTGAGACACTGAGCAGTTTATTTCTGAGGTTCCAAAACCCAGATGCTGCCCAGCTTGGCATCTCTGAGGTAGGTCCAACATATAAAAGCCGAGCTCGAGATCGTGCAGTCCCTTTGGAGGACACCTGCATAACAAAACTACAAGCCAGGGCAGAAGTCTTATTTCAGAAACGGGACACTCTTCTGGAAGTCTTTTTGCCTGGTTACATTACAACTAGAATCTTCTGGGTACACAGAAGTAGTAGCTGTGCAAATTTTCAACTGGTTTATAGCTGTGCCTCTTGTCTGCAGTATCAAAGAATTTCAGTTTGCTGTCTCACCCCGCCACACTAACAGATATAATGGTTATATGCTGCACTTGTGTTTTGTGTTTTCAGTGGGTCAGAGGCACACAAGCAAGTAGGAAATTTTCATTGTGTTCATTCATAAAAGCAAATTGTTCCACTTGGAAAACAGAAAAGGGAGAACCAGATGATGTCAATCCTTAGATAATTTTTCACTATCTCTGCAATTTTGCAACTAATTGAGCAAATGTAGGAGCAGGGCTGCAAAGTGCTCCTAGGAGCCCTGCTCCTTCGCTTTGCAAGAGTAACCTCCTCGCCACGCTTAGTGGTAAAACTCTTCACCACAATTACAAGCCTTATTTGAAAAGTGCATCTGTTACTTAGAGATAATTCCATGATTTAGCCTTGGTCTGTTCTGCACATGGCTACCAATCATGCTAAACCCTGCATATTTCATCCAGCAAAGCCATACAGATTAAATGTCCAATGAGAAACCCAAGTATACTATGAGAAGAAGTGGCTTGCTTCAACTCACACTGCTCAAACTTGATAGTTCAGGTCCTTGGGATCCAAAGTTGTCTCTAAATCAAATGCTAGGGAAGAGAAGATTCATGCTAAACTGAGTACAGCTCCCCCCCAACCTCAGTTGCACTGTCCTTTGAACTCCACGCTGTATTCATCGTTTCTGGGAGGCTGAGGGTGGTGGGTGTGCCCATTCTTGGGTGTGTATCATTCTTGGGGAAAATAAGTAAATAAATAAGTAAATAAATAAGTAAATAACTAAAAAAATAAATAAGCTAGTATTCTAATATTTCCTTTGCAACTTATTCCTTTCCATTGCCGTACTCCTGCCCTGCAAGACATTGGCAGAATTTTTTGAGGTAAAAAAACTCATTCCATGTTCAGGAGGAGTTCCTTCATTTTCTTCAGATTACAATAAAATTATAGAAAGTGTTCTGTTATGCATTTACTCAACTCAAAATAGACTTTGACCCACCTGGCAAAACTAACAAACAACAAGCAAAAAAACCACCCAAATATTGTTAAAGAAAAAATAGTGATATAATGTATTCCAAGTTATTCTAGAACACTACATAATATGTTTTAATGAGCTAGAAAGATAGATATTGTGATAATATAGTGATATATCAGGATGATAAGGAAATTGTAAAATAATTTGGTTTTAAAATTTAACATCTTATTCTCCAGTGCCTCACCCAACCTGACCTTTAATGTTTCCAGGGATGGGACATCCACCACCTCTCTGGGAGACCTATGACAGTGTTTCACCAACCTCACAGTAAACAGCTTCTTCCTTCTATCTAGTCTAAATCTACTCACCTTTAGTTCAAAACCATTACCCCTTGTCCTAACACAACAGGCCCTTCTAAAGAGTCTGTTCCCATCAGAGAGAAGATGCACAGGTGGATGTAGAGATGGATGGGACAGGAAGCAGGAGGCAGCTGCATGAACTGAATCCTGAGTCTAAGGCTGTCAGTTTGCAGAGTCCTTCTCCGACCACATAGGTATCAGACACCTTACTGTCAGTATTTGAATGAAGTCTAAATACAACACACAACTGTTGGAGTTGGCAGTGGAAGTTGCAGTTTCTTTTGTACAGGGACAATTAAGTCAGTTTAACTGCTGCCTGCTAAAGTAAAAATTTAGATTCCTTACATCTTCCTGTGTAAGTCAAATGTCAGCCTGCCAAAAAAAAGCTAGAAAGGCTTCCCATTTTCACCAAAACTTCATGTTCCACACTCACATGCAAGGATGACAGGAAGATTTACCAAAACCCAAAAGTTGTACAGTTAGAGAAGGAGCAGATGAAAAAAATGGAGTATACTAAACATGATCTTTCACTTCAGGGTCTTCTCCCCATCTGACTACCTCTGGGTTACAAACAGTAGTCATTTTATGAGGCTGTGACTGCTACAGGTGTGCTGCAAAGTGTTTGATGTGCTTGTGATGTTAGCCTGTGCTGATACCAGGGGATACACCATCACCTTCCAAACAGCATAAAGCAGTTCTGACAATTCATTACATACTTTTAATTGTACTATCAAACTGCAAGGGTTTCTCTCAGGCTTATCAGCCTAAAATTTAGTGGTTTGACTGTTCTAAATTGGATCCCTGAGCACACCAGCTGTAGCACTTACCACTGCAGCCTAATAGACAAAGCAATAGAAGGGAGTTGGCAGGCAAAAACAAAAATGTGATTTTATGGGCTAGCATATACCCACAAAAACAGTGGTGGAACACAAGCCCAATCAATATAGGACCATAGGGACCCCTGTTTATGTAACGTGAAGCCAGAACACATTAAACTCTTAAGTTCTTTCCAGTGTTAGAGGTTTGCAGCATGCTTTGTACAGACTTTGGAACAGTATCTCATTTGCTTTGCCAGCAAAAACATTACAGATGGAACTGTCAGATCTTCTTGTTTAGTGGCGCCTGCTTTTCTAACACGTGACTTTTTTAAATAACAACTGTCATTCAGCAGATAAGCTCAATGTGTTTTCCAGCACCTGCAGAAATGCTTTGAGGACAAAGAATAGATTTCAACAGCTGACAAACTACAAATTGCCCTCAAAAAGCCATTCCAGGCTGTTTTAAACTTCATGTTTTTCACTACTATAATTCCGGTTTATTGGATATTTGTAGGATCTGCCACTGCAAAGATCTGTTGTGGATTTGCTGATTACTTGCACATATTTTGCTATTTCTTCATTTCTTCAGTTAAGTAAACAGTGGGCATGTAGGAAAGATCATCATAGAGATAGATTTGGTGTGTGTGTATGGCATAAAAATGGCTAACATCAAGCTTAAGACTCCTGTCCTACAAGTCTCATTCCTAATTTATTTCTTCATACCAATCAGGATTCAGAGAAGGCTAAGGATACTTTCAGTCATGTCAGTGGGAATAGAATAAAGCCAGCACAAGGTGTATTTGAAGGGCAGCCTTGGAAGCAGGACAACATGAATTTTCACTGGGATCAAATCCCAAAACCAGATGTTGAAAATGAGTTCAGAGTTCAAACTCAGAGTCTGTCTCCTGCTACTTTTCTCACTTGTCCTTCGGAGTGATGACTAAAAGTCATTACCATAGAGTATTGCGTAAAGTAGTCTTTTTGTTTAAGTACAATGTTATTGTACTTTGTTAAAAAAAACAAAACAAAAAAAATCCCAACAAAAACCAAACCCCAAACAAACTTCATGAAAAAGAACACTTTATTATTTCATAATAAAGTAACCATAAAAGAATGCTGCAGCCATACATGCAGAGGAGTTAATAAATACAGTACAACCAAGTATTTGGGGGTCTCCCAAAATTGCCTGGGAAATTGCAGAAAATCACTGCTACCAAAAAAATCAGCTCACAATTAATTTTAGACCATAAACTTTCCATTACAAAAACATCAGTAACAAACACTATAAAAAAATCCCTCTCAAGAAAACTTAGCAAAGCTGCAGTTAATCAGAATACCAGGAAGGAAAAAAGCAAACTTGGAAGACTGACACTGGCACAACCCTTGCTGATAAAAAGGAAGAAGCAGGAAGCAGACAGCTCATGCGATACGGCTCAGGCCATACATATGCAAAGACTTAAAGATCTACAGGCAGAGAAGTTAGTATGAAGAAGATACATTACACAAGCAAAATAGTAGCATTTATAGAAGGGCTTGGTCATGACATGTATTTTGGGGGTCTGTGATTTAGTTGGTTGTTTCTGTGGAAGGCATGTTTTTGCTAATTTTGGCTGGTTGAACTATAAGAAACTATTTCACAGCCTCCACTTCACTACAGATGCAGAATCAAGATGAGAAATTATATTTTTCTTGTAAACCTAGAAGCATTTAAAGAAGGTCATTAAAAAAGGTAAGTATTACAAGGTAATTCCTTTAAAAAGCTTTTGTGATGCCAAGCTACGTTGAATGTCCATACTAAATTTAAGGAGGGATATTAAAAAGATGATACTTGCTCAGGCATTTCAGTCTCTCCATGTTCAGTCTAAACTTTGATGCATTAGGAAAAATATTACCATTTGCCAAAACCCCCAATGGCAATCTCTGTAGCCATCATTAGAAGCAACTAAAACAAATTTAATACCATCTACTTCTCTTGAAAGAGGTAGTGTCTAGCAACATAGACCTGAAATTTACTCAACAAATGTAGTTTTCATACAACTATTCTAAGTCTAGTATTGAGAGAAAACTGTATCAACATGTTTCTGTAACAGATAATGATTTAATAGGAAGCAACTGCTGACAGGGTTCGTTAGATGCTTACATCTAATTAACTACACACACTAGTCAACACTTCACTCCAGCACTCAGTATTAATGTGAGTTGCTGGCTAATAAGGTCCTATATGCATATATATCCACATTTATATAAACATGTGGTGTTAAACATGATACAGTCTCCCTTAAGAGAAGAGTTTAAGTTTGTCTGTTCACTCCATGTTTCTTGCAGATGTCTTTGAATAAGTGGTTTCTACCATATTATTTGGGGGACCTTCTTTCCTAGGTGTGGTTGTTTGTTCTTTTTTTAAAGACTGTTTGTTCTATCAAGACAGCATTGAGAAACTCTGTTCTGTGGAAAATATGCAAGACAACCTAAACAGAAAGAGACTGATTTCCCATCTATTCTACAGCAAAGAGCCAGCAACAGCTCAATCACAAATCACCTCTTACTCAGCCTCAATGATGATTTTCTATTCTAATCCTTAACCAGCAACACAAAATATTTGCTTTCTTGCAATACTGTATTGCATGAACTCTTAGAGCATCCTTGCTTCCCCTGAGGTTAAATGTAACGTACCTGGTTGGCAAAAGATAGTCAGAGGAGATTCCTGTAAGATTTGCATTTCCACTAACTGAATTTAAAATGTTAAACTATGTTGCCTTTACTTCTTGTAATGAAAGTTGCAAAGTTTCAGTAACTCACAAAGCATTTCCTGGAGGCCCAAAACACTGAAGCTTTATCAATTATGAGATCTGTCAGATCTAAAATATTTACCAACACCGCAGTTTGACAGTGTGGCAAAGTGAGTAATTACATGTTCAAGAAGGCACTACAGCAATTGCTCTGCCAAGTCCTAAGGTCCTAAAAGTATTTACTTAGAGCCCATTTTGCTGTAAGGATGCAAATGCAATGCAAGGTCACAGAAGAGGAAGGAAGGACAGCGTCAACCTATTCCTTTAGCTGCACAAAAGGCAGCAGAGGCAGTGAAAATGGGAAGAACACACAAAGCCATGGCTGAAATCTTTCAGCCAAGAGGCTCGGAGTGTCTGTCCTGGTTATCTTGCTGAAGATCAGAGTAGGAATTACCCATGAATATTGTCTGGTTCTGCAATTGCCTTCCTTAAAGAACACCAGATTTCTAACATGCTCCTGTGCCAAAGCTTCTCTGATAACGGTAGGAGGCTGGGGGTGGGCTTTATGCATGGGTTTTTTATTTGGATTGAGTTTTTTCAGGGAGAGGGGAATTCTTTGTTTTCAGCTCGTTTAGTAGGTTTGGTGGGGATTTCCTTGTTGTTGTGAGTCTTGGAAGACAGACCTATAGTCAGGAAGAAAAGTAAGGAGTCTTAGGGTCAGTCTAGATAATACTTCATAAAAAATACTGAGAAAGCCCCATTATTTTGTGAGAAAACATAAATTAAAGTAGTGTTTGTAAGTTGTCATGACAGCACACATTTCTGTGGGTATGAACAAAGCCTAACATCCTATGACAGATTTAAATTTTCATCCTCTTTCCTATGTGAATGGCAGTAGCAAAATTGTCCTTTTTAAGTACAGAGATCATTCTTGGGGTATGGGTATGCTTTCATATACGCAAATAATAGATTTTTCACCTATGGAAAAGGACCCATGTAATACTCAATTTTTGCTTTGTTTTTCCCTCTTTCCTCCTGTTTTTATTCCTGTTTTCATATGAATCAGTTCCTGACTGGTTCCATTGAGTCAAAAGTAAGCAGGCAGATATGTTAATCATCTGACTACCAGAAAACTAACTTAGTGGAATGTTTGTTTTGGTTTTTTTTTCCTTTATAAATGGTTTGAGAACCACTGAATCACAGATACCTACCTGGGTTACCCTGTTCTGTGTCATAGGAAGGACAGAAAACTGTCTTTTCAACATGTGTGTTTACATGAGACATTGGCAGGACAGAGATGTTCTAATTCCTCTCCCCTCCCTTTTTGGTCTCAATGTCTTGGCCACTGCCTGATAAAAAACATATGAAAGAAGCAATGCAACAAGAAAAAAATTTCACATTCCAAGCATTAACATCACATATGCTGAGCACCAGACTCAATTATAGTTTTAAAATTCATTACAGATGTAGCTTAAACCAAATGGGTGCAAGATGTACAGTCAGATATGAATTTACAGGCAAGTGTTAGGAAATAGCTGGCAGAGGACAGGCAATGTTTCTTGCATTTTGCCAGCCCAAATCTTCTCCCCTTTCCCTCCACCCCTCTCTCCCTTTAGGAGTTTTGGCAGTTGTGTCTTAGTCTCTTCAAATTACTCTTCTAATTGGGTGTTTCTATGGAAACAGACTAGAAGACACAGTACCTCTCCATTAAAGAACTATAAAAACAAGAGGTACACTATGAGAAAACAAGGATGAAGAAGAATAATATAATGGGAAAAGTTCTTACCTACGATAAGGAATTGTACAGCCTTTAAACAGTTTAACAGCACAAGGGAAACCAGGATCACACTGATGCTGCCAAGTTACCACATAACCAGTCGTGACAGTGCAAGGATGGCTTTTGACTGAAACAGCAAGCCTTGTGCTGTTTTTCACATAAAATCTCTCTGGGCCTCAAGTGCCTGTGCCAGTGGCCTGATATAGTCTGTGTCTGATCATATTTCTCCATAACCCAAGATAAAATTCTCTTGCAACTTCATCCTCTGCAACCACATACTTCGACAGCCAGTGCATTTAGTGTGATCTCTGAAGGGAGATTTCCTGATCCAGTAGCGCATTCCAAGGGGAAGGGCAGACAATGCCAGTGTACCTAGGCTGTGCACCATTCCTTAATAAGGTGGCACAGATCTGCTCTTTGATTGGTATAGTTTGTACACTCACATGGGTTTTGTAAATTGTGGGGAAAGCTTACCAAATTCAGCCCCCAACCAGAACTGGCTGAGTACACGCTGGTGACGACCACCAAGAAGCTACAGCACCACACCAAGAAAACAGGAGATGCTGATACCCAACAACAGAGTAAAAGATGGAGCTCCACCCCAGGCCTGCCTCCTGCAGGGGCAAGACTTGGTGTCATTCAATCTCTTAAGGAATGCAGTGACTTGACCCTGGCTGTGTGCCAAGTGCTCACTAAAACCACTCTATCGCTTGTCCTTAACAGGGCAAGGGTGAGAAAATCTAATAAAAGGGTCATGGGTTGATATAAGTGCAGGGAGCAGAGCTCACTCACCAACTACTGTCATGGACAAAAGAGACTTTACTTAGAGAAATTAGCTTAATTAATTACCAATCAGAGTAGGATAAGACAAAATGAAACCAAATCTTAAAAAACACCTTTCCCCCAAGCCTTCTTTTTCCTGGACTCAACTTCACTCCTGATTTTTCTATCTCCTGATCTCTGTAGCAGCACAGGGGGACAGGTAATGGAGGTTTCAGCCATTTCATCATCCATTGTCTCTGTCATTGCTTTTTCCTCAGGGGAGGGCTCCTCACACTCCCCCTCTGCTTCACTGTGGGCCCCCTTCCATGGGAAACATCCTCCATAAACTTTGGGAACGTTTTCTCCCTTTCCTTTACTGGTGTCTGCAGGGCTGTTTCTCTCACATCTTCTCATTCCTCTCTCCTGGCTGATGTGCTGTAACTTTTTCCCCTTTGTAAATACGTTATCCCAGAGGTGCTTCCACGGCCCCTGATGTGCTCAGCCTTGGCCAGTGGTGGGTCTGTTTTGGTTCTGGTTGGTATTGTCTCTGTTGGACACAGCAGAAGCTTCTGGTGGCTCTCAAAGAAGCCACCCCAACAGCCACTGGCTGCCAAAACCTGGCCACACAAACCCAGTACAGGGAGTTATAACTTCACAGAATTTAGACCTAATTTAGTTCCGTCCTGTCCTTGATATTGAAAAAAAAAATAAGTCTATTCCAAAACCCTACATCTCAGCAATGTCAGGTCACTGAGCCTGATTGCCCAGCCCCCTACTTCAGCCCATGATGAGCAGTGGACATAGCAACAAACTTTCCATCCCTACAGATGCTGAGTCTATTGTGAATCAATCAAAAGGCACTGCCTACTAGTGAAGGAATTTCACAGGAGCCTCAGGTGCAAAAGAAAGTACATTCAAGATTTAATTAATTTACAGTTAGTTGCTGACTAACTTTTTCAAAAGTGCTGCTAGAAATACAGGGCACCACCAGCAGCTGCTACTCAGCTGTGTGAGGCAACAGAACCCTGTAACTGTACTGGAGTAACAGAGCAGAATTTGTCAATATATTTTGGGAGGGTTAATGAAGAATTACACTTGTATTCCAAGCAAGTTAGTAATTTATGGTACCTTCTTAAAAAGGAACATAATAATTTCCAGCAATCAACAAATAAAGATAGAATGTACTAAATCCTTGACATTAACAAGTGGTGCTTAGCACTAATCAGAGATTTTTAACCTTGAAAAATAAATCTGAAATCCAGTGATAGCTTTATGCTATGGTAGCAGCAAGGACTGAAACAACGAAATAGATTTGTTCAAGATCATGTTGCAGGTTGGTTTTTGGTTGAAAATCTTGTTAGAAAGCTACATTGAAGACTGCTGTACTTATCAGCCTACTAGTTTTTAAACAGTGTAGTAGTTAACCTAATCTGATCTCTCTGTTGCCAGGACCTAATAGCTGAAACAGAGGTCAGGGCAGACAACAATAGGTCATGAAGGAAATAAAACACTAAAAAAGGTGGCCAGCTGCCAACTGGGCCTTGGCATGAGGATCTTATTCTTCACCCCTATGCTACTCCACCTTTCCCGAATAATTCCCTTAAAGAGAACAGTGAAATTTGACGCGTGATCAGAGTTGATAAGCCACCCCATAATTACAGTGCTGTCCACACCAGTTTTCCTCTAAACTATAACCTACATCTCCTTCCAGACCCACAAAGCTTCTCCACTACATTCAAAAATATAGCAACAGGGGTATCTGGCAGTTTTGCTGGGATCCCCCTACTTAGATGTGCACCAGTTTGTCTCCCTGAAGGGACACTTATCCTTGGCTGCCTGAGATACAAAATACTGTCACAACTGCTCGGGCAGCAGAAAGCAGCATCCTCTAGATGCATCTGGCAAGCAGAAAACCCACACGAGAGGTATGTGACCCTAGGAACATGGGAAATAACAAATATATATATATTTTTTTTAAATATATTTCCTTTTGGAGCACATATGAACACAAATCCATGCATAAACAAAGGTATTTACATGAACACTCAGCCCTTCAGCCACTCTTGATTGGGGAGAGGCTTACTAATATGGCTTTTTGATGAAGAAAGGCAGAGAGTGGTCAGGGGGAAAAAAAGTTATAACTTAAGTGATCTTTTACAGATGCTTGCATACTCACCAATCATGTTAGGAAAAAGACTCACCAAATTTCAAGAAAGAGAGAAATTTCAAAATTAGGAAGGACTTCTTTTATTCCCCAACTAAATATATTATGTGTGACCAGACAAGTTCATCTTCAATAACAGTGCTACAAGGAGCCCTTATTTTCATCAGTTTCTTGATCACTCCTTCTAATTTCCCCAGTGTACTGAGAACTCAAGTTCCTAACATCTGGAGTTCTTGTCTTCAAACTGCAATCTATTTGGAAAGAAAAAAGCTGAAAACAAAACTCCAGATAATACATCTAATTATTTGTTTTTAAAGTAATTATATTGTTACTTTAGGTCTGATAATAGTCTCCTTCCATGCTCAGGAAAATCAGTGGCAAAAAAAAAGTATGTATCAAGGAAAAATTTTCTGGTTCTCATTAACATGAGGAAAAACACCTGGAATTTCAATAGAATTAAGAAAAATACCCATTTTCTTTAAACAGATATGAATAAAACCATGTTACTTGAGAAGAGGAGACTAATGAAGACTGATTCCTTACTTGAAATTACTTTTAATAGCCTGTAAGCTTGCTGCTGAGCAGTGCAACATGATTTCATGAAGCTTTGTGCAGTCTCACGAAGATGAGAGAAACAACAGGAGCTCACAATGCTCAGAGCACACATAAAGTGAAGCCTTCCAGGACTCCCACTCAGGCAGAGGGCCAAAGTCATACCTAGATACAACACTGAGTAGGCTACTGATTTACTACAAAGTCAACTGGGTTCACTGTCTAGAAAAATGAATGTTTGCATGCACGTTCCAGAAAATATGAGCTATTTCCAATGTAGAAAACAGTTCCCATATTACCCAAGTCTCGTTTACACACAATAGAAGCCATTTTTGCTGCCCCCGTGCTGGACAGCTGCAGTGTATCATTGCCATTTTCCATCTCAACCCTAGACAGAAAGCAGAATACTTCTGGTGCACACTCTGTTACAATTATTTTAAAAGGAGAGAAAAGAAAATTACCTACATAACAAATTAATGCTGCATGTTACTCAGCAGCACACTGGAACAAAGGAGAGGGAATCATGTTCCTTCCAACGCTGCTGCAAAATGCTACCTGTCATAACACTCCCTCCATGTGCACCTTCTGCTGTTCCTGCCCCAAACAATATGCAAAGTGGGACAGTTTTCAGTTCCATAATTTTGAAGGAGATCTATAGCTACATACAGACTGACCCTATTTCCCTGCTTGCATCATTTGCATTTATATACATTTTCTTGTGACAACTCTGTACATCTTCTCACTTCCTTGGAAAAAAATGAATGGAGGGGGAACAAACAACAGAAAGAAAAAAGTTCCATTTGTCCAGGTTACTTATCATTAAGCCAACAACAGGCAGCTCCTTGGACAATGCCAAATCTGGAATAGGATTTGAGACCACTTGGTGCATCTTCACAGTATTTTCAAACAAGTAATGAATTCTGGTCTATTGTTAAAACACAGTTAATATTCTTAGACATCCTGCAACAGGTGAGATGCTTTTAGAAAATATTTAATAAACAAGTAATTAGATAAATTAAATTAATACATGCAAATTTTAAACACGGAACTTTATATTGTATTGAAGGTTGTTTGGTCTACCAAATCATCAGGGCTGCTTTTAAAGTGCCACAAAGCTTGACAGCCCCTGCCTTGCTAAGTGCCAAAAGTTGTTTGCTTAATAACCCTCGTGCACTGAGATGTATTATATTTATACAAGAGAATTGAAGGGTACTGGATGTGCTACACAGTATTTTTATTTTTTTCCTAAAATGCATCCCTGACACCCATACTGTGTGCATTCCAAGCCCTATATAATAAGAGCAGTGTGATAATCCAGTCTGCCTAAGATCAGAAGAATTTGGGCTTTATAGTAAGCTGTGTCCATTGCTGAGGCAATGCAAATGAAGAGAAGTAAATATCATTACCAACTCAGATTTCAGGTCAGATATGTACCATTGCATTTCTCTTACACCAACTAATGTAATTAATCAGTAACAAACTTTTAAGTAAGCTTTTTTTTTCACATGAAATTGAAGCTAAGGTGGTATTAAAAAAAAAAAAATCTCACTGCAATTGTTCTGTGGATTTATAATGCCTGGAAGTATTGTGGACACATCAAACCAGACAAAGCACCTTCCAAGGACCATTTTTCCATCACTACAAATGCAGGCATATTCCCACTGAGATATGGCAACCTAAACTCCTCAAATCATGCACCTGAAGAATCCTGGATACATACAAGAAAAATCTACCCACAGTTTTACTTAGCATTTAGTATTTCCCTCTGGATAAAAGAACCCTTTGCTCTCCTAAACTGTATAGGAATTGTTTTTCACATTTTAATAATCTCAGGAGCAGAACAGAAAAAAGCGAGGTATTGGTGAAGAAGTAAACAAAACCCATTATTACCTGCAGGATTTCTATCAACTTCTTTGCTTTTCATTATTTCCTTTCATTGCTGACCTTTTGATTCCTTCTTTTCTGGCCAGCCCACGACATTTTAAGCTATACACTTATTCCACTCTTCTGCTGAGCTATAATGGCAAATTAGTATTTCACCACAGTGGGAAGAATAGACAACAAAACAAAACCACCTGCACATAAGCAGGTTAAGGAGAATTTGCCATTTAAAAATTAACTCCCAGTTTCATATACATTTTCCTTGTTGGTGGTAAAACTATCCCACAAGAATGGGTGAACAGCTGGGTAGTTATTTTATCTTGGGCTCCTGTAGGCATGACCACCAGTGCTGGCAATGCTATAAAGTTTAGTCAGCATAGGGTTGTTTGGTGGCATTCAATAATTATTTGCTTTACAAAAAGAAAACAAAGCCTGTCACCAGGAGACAACATACCAAAACCTTCGACAGGCCACAAACGATCACTGAACTCATCTAGTTCATCCTAAATCAGAACAAAATCACCTAGATTTCATTAGGATTTTTACAGGAAGGATTGTTCCTATAGGCAGAATGGGCACTGAGGTTGGACAGGGCTTAACCAGCAGCATCCCTAGAAGAAAGGTTGTGAGAACAGTTGCAGCTGAATTTGTGTCCAAAGCTTGAAGCTCATATAAATAATTGATGGAATGGGTGGAGGGATTTCCTATTAGAGAATCTTACAGAGAACAAGAGTATTTTCTTCAAACAATTGCATTTTTAAACCCTGCAATTATTGTCTCTGTGTGTAGAACAGTTCCACTTCAACCCTCTAAGCAACTTTGAATGACTCAGCTGGGTACCTTATGCAACAAGCTGTTGCCTAACATCTGAAAGGACTATGAGCTTTTCAAGAGAAAGAAATATGGCTGGGCAGGGTGGGGATGAACAGATTCCTTCATTTCCCCAGAAGGAACTGAAGAATAACCTCAAATACATGGTGCCTTACCAAATCCAAATTAATGTTTTTCTAGTAAGGAAGGTGTCCATTCATCTGACGTAACAGCAAATATAAACCAGCCCCTGCCATACTTTAAGTGATTCCTCTAAGCCTTGCATAGGCAGAAGTATCTTTTGTTCACTCCTTATAAACACTTATTTCTGCAGTGCCACTGAAAATGCAATATTTTGGAACTCAGTTGGCCCTGTCTGACTGATGGCATCACACAGTTTAACTGCTGAATTTGTATTCATCTCATGTTTCATCTTTCCTTACGTGGAACATATCGTTTTCTCATCTAAAACCAGTCACAGAATTTAAGATTAAAATTCTCAAGTGTTAATACTAAGATCAATGCTGTTCAACATTTTCACTAAGGACTTGGATGATGGGAGTGAGTCTGCCTCATGGTAGTGCTGGTCAAGGCCAAACTCTAGCCAAGTTTGGAAGAATTGAACATCTGTACTTGGTATGTAAATATGACTATAATTCAGTCACCTCTCTCCACAAATATTGGACAACCTATGGCCGTCTGAGCTTGAAACTCATGCTGAGTCTATAGTAAGACTCTGCTGAAAACCCCAGTGAATCTGCACCTGCTCACAAAGCTCTCTGGCAGTACAGATACCTGGAAAAGTGATACTCCATCTACACCAGAGCCAGCAAGCTCCTACAGCCAAGGAGCCAAGTGACATGGGATGAGTGAACCCAGAAGGAGAGCGCACAGTTTGAAAAACAATGACACAGTAAGAGAAGTACTTAAAGACAGTAAATGGAGCAGGAGGGCTGGCTCTGTTTCAGAAGTGCTTAAATTCAGGAAGTTATCCCACATGAGGAGCGCCCTGGAGGGAAGGAAGTCTCTAAGAAAGGACAACAGATTTCCTTGAAAGATGACATCTAGGTATCTGCTTGGAATACAGAAGGGTGCAGTTAAGAAATAAGAAACATGAAAGGAGAAAACAGTGGTCCAGAAGCACAGGAATAAGATAGAAACTGCCCAAAATCAAGTATAACTAGACGTTGAAAGGTTAAAGCATCAAGTAAGAAGTTCTACAGCTGTATTAAAAAAAAATAAAAATATCCCAAGTAAGTAGTAGAGGCATTATTCAGAACTAAATGTAGATGAAGATCATTTGGGAGCAGTCTGATAACTAAGATACACCAATAAGAGAAGAGTTGTCCTAAAGACAGAGCATTGCTGAAGAACAAAAAGGCATTTTGGCCTTGAATACTTTTAGGCTTTGACTGAAAGAAATATTCTGGGTCCTTAGAGAAATAAAGCTTCGAAATAATTTCCCACAGAAATGAAGGGGAGGGGACAAAGTGCTTACAAAAGGGCTCAGCAAGTTAATGAAAAGGATTGCACGAGCAGTTGCTCCCAGAGCAGAGCAGCTGGTCCCAGTGTCCTGAGACATCCCTTCCATTCTTTTGTTGTCCTACAGAAAAAGCCAGTAAAATCCTTGCCCAACTTTATTACAAGAGTCAGTAGAACATTCACACACTAATAATTTGCAAATCTTTTTTAACCTTTTAAGTGTCATTTCATCACTAAGTTAAAAAAAAAAAATCCAGCTTCAGAAATAAGTGTTGGTGCTAAAGAATAAAAACCTTAAAGCATTGTTCTACAAAGCCTTTTCTCTTCCAAATATAGTTAATGCATCTCTAAAAATGGACTGAACTGTATGGGAATAAATGCCGGTTCTAAAATCCCAAATAACTCTACAAGTGAAGAGACACTGAAAGCATTTCCTCCATCCCTAACGACTTTGCTCCCAGTTTTGAGAAACAATCAGGGCACAGTTTGTTAAACTGTATCAATGTTGACTCAGTTCTAGAGAAAAATGGCTGGAAAAGCTTCAGTGCAGATACTTTATCAATATGTGCTTCTATTCAGATGAGTGTCTTTGAGAAAACTGTATAATGGCCAAGCATTTGCCCAGTTTTAGGAAGAAGTTGGCACAATAGTTATAGATTTTCAGAAATAAATGTCACTTTTTTCATTGTGAAATGAATGCTTTCTCTTGCATCAAATAATAGGAAAACAGTATTAAAAGTGAAAATAGAAAGTTTCAAATCACATGAAACAACTGAAAATTCTGACAATCAAATGAAAGCATTTTTCTGTTTGGAGTAATCTTTTAATATAAACTGTATTTTTATTTACAACAAATATTGATCTCTGTCTCACTCTATTATCTATATTAATAAAATCCCACATTTTTCTAAACTTCTATTATGCCTCATCTCTTTGCAAAAAGTCAGAAGTTTGGTTTTATAAAAAAGCTTACTACATGTATTAGAATGGAAATATAAGTTAAACAAAGGAAAGACCGCTACCCTCAGTAAAAGAACAAATTTGACTATCAGTCAATTAGACACAGACTTAAACTAGTAAACACAATACAGAATTTAGAGGGAAAAAAAAAAAGCAGAAATCGAGTAAGTCTTCAGGAATGTATCACTTTTTGTATGCTACAAGGAATATGTAGTTACAATACAAGTTTAGGGGCAGGAAAAGCTGGGTTAGGGACCTGCAGCATATATGTACAGGATTTTCTTTTTAGCTGCTGGGGTGTCAAGTAAAAAAACAGAACAAAGTAACTGAAGCATCCATAAATTAAATACTATTCTAAACTGCAATTAAATTGTTCCCTGCTACCAGTTTAATAGTCCCTCCTTGGTTTCATCTTCAGCTTTCTGTGGCTTACATTCCTTGCCGGGATACGTCAATCTGTATAAACCACAGCAAGAACTGTTAAAACTGTAGTGTCTAGGCAGCTGCATACACCCAGCCAACAGCAATCCAAAGCATAGAAAAAACAATTTAATTTTCTCCTGAATGTATGTTTTAAAAGAACAACAGACTGTACAAGGCCTGTAGAAGAGTCAAGTTAAGTAAATCACTCTGCTATAAATAAGTCCTACTTTGGGCACATGAGCAGCATGGTGTAAACTGGCATCAGCCTTGAGTTCTGATCGACTGAGCAGACAGGAAAGAGGCAGGAACACTGCTGTGGACTCCTGGGACATTGGCCTTGGGGGAGGCTTAAGCTCTTGAGGAACTGCCAGGTGCCACAGCTGAATGGGGATGACACCCCATGATGGCACAAAGCTAACGCACAGGTAACTGGGGAGAAGGGTGTGAGGGATGCACTGCTGAGCAGCCAATTTCTATTGTTTCCAGGACCTTGTGCTGCATTTAAAATGCAAGGATAGCAACAACAGGGTGAATACTACCCCTTTTTAAGCGCTGCTGGGACAAAACCACAGGGGACCACTGAGAGAGGTCTTTGGCAGAAGCTGCAGTGAGCCTGGATGCCTTTGCAGAAAAGCAGGCAAGCAGTGTGGTTAGACCTAGAAGGGATGAGCAAAGCTGACAAAGGCAAGCACTAAGTAATAGCAACAGAGTGACTGCTGAGGAAATTCTCCATGTTTCCTGAACTGCAGGAGAAACATGTCTCCCAGATATTTAACATCTACTTAGCTGTTAGGAAAGCACCAGGCAATTCAATGGTTGTTTTGAAAATTCATCAAAAAATCCATTTCTTGCACCAAACAAAGCATCTTCTCATGTGTCACTCCATTAAACTCCTCCATCAGCCCAGGGTCTGCTACTGGAGGATGCTTTGTGTCAAAACAATTTGCCTGTTCAGTATTCAGTCCTACTGTGCTGTTAATCTGTATTAGCTATGGGAAGCAGGAAAATTCATGGAGTTTTGAGCTCTGTTAATGCATATGAAAGTCTTTGTATGGCAAAGTCTTCATATGAGAAACTACAGTAGAATAATCATCCTGCAATTAATAACTTCCTGAACTAGGCTCATTTAAATCCTATTCAAGCAACCTCTATCATCTGAGACACAACTCATGTTTCAGAGTTCAAGCGGGTCCCATATCTTGGAACTCATTTCTGGGCACACATAAAAATGAGATTTAGAACAATCAGCAAAGCTTAACAAAGAGGAAATCATGTCTCACCCCCCGTCTTCCTTCAGTGATTCAGTGACATTGACTTTTTTAAGCCTTTTTTTGCTATCTTCAATATTTTTGCAACCAAATTGGTATATCATGGTCTGAATGGCTGGAAAACCAGAGTGGCAGAAAAATGTTGGATGGTTTGTCCATTCCAAAGGGTAGTGATTACTTGGTTGTACTCTACTCAGGCTAGTAACAAGCACCAGAGAGGTCAGTCCTGAAGATTCATGAGACCCCATCTCCCTTACTTCCAAGTTCTGGACTCCCTGATACCAGACTGACATTGAAAAATTGGAATAAATCTAACAGGAGGCCCCCAAGGTCATCAGGCTACTGGAGCACTGACATGTGAGGATAGGCTGAGGGATCTGGGCTTCAGTTGGGACAAGAAACAACTGAGGAAGTGGCAGGAGAAAAGGGCTAACAGCAGTTTCCCAATCCCACCAGAAGGTTGTCAAGAAGAGAGAAGCAGGCTCTTCACAGTAGTGAAGATGTGAGGGGACAAGAAGTTGAAATGTTGTAAGTTGAAATGATGTATCCAGATGCTGTGAAAGGGAAAGTCTTTTTTGCTGTAAGGAAAGTCAGTGCAAGAGGATTCTTAGCCATTGGCCTCGGAGGTTCACAAAACCCAACTGGATAAAGACTTGGGAATCTGGTGTGATACAGCAGGCAATTGGACTTCTCCACCAAAGTTGTCTTCCACCCTAAATTATTCCGTAATTTTGGAAAATACTATTTGTTTTCTTTTACAGGAAAACAACACTGAAGGACTTTATATTCAGGGATGTAACAGATTTTCTAGGGACCTTCATTATTATATGTACACAAACTATTCCCAACAAGGTCTTCTCAGCATGGATGATCTGTATCAAGCTCAATTAAAAAAAAACACCATCTAAATTTCCCAGAAGGAACTCAAGAGTGCCTCATGACATTAAATCATTCATACTATTATCCCATATAAAAAAAAGTTATTTCATATGAACAAAGCATCCCAGTCATGTTGTAGGATCAAAAAATGTGACTGAGGTTTCTATGACCCACTGGATTCTACGATTTATGCTGCATTAGTCAATTTATCCAAAGACTTCTTACCAGCAGAGGCATTTTTGAGAATATCCCTTTCATCTGCTTTTATTAACCAAGTCAGGGCCAGGCAACTACTACTGCATGCATGCAGCACCAGACTCTGCTTCTGCCCCTATTGAATACTGAGGTCCACGAGATATTCCCTGTAACAAACTTCATACTACGAGGGATAAAGCATCCACGAATGAAATGTGCACACAAGATTTAAGTACAAAGTCATTAAGGACAAGTCTGCACTTTGGATTTTAAGGAGGAACACAGAAGGTGTTGATCAAATGCATCGGGAAGACTAAAACAGGCCATATCACATTTTTCCAGTTTGCTTCCTACTATACTACTATATTCTTCTTTGAACCCTACAGCATTTAGCAACAGACTGATTCTATAGAATTTGTTGATATATTGTGCAATCCTGAATATAGGACAACATTTCTTACTGTCACAATGAAAGTGTCATCTTCTGGGGACAGAACAATACTTTAACTGGAAATGGGGGAGAGAAGAAGATTTAAACCAAGGACTTTTAAAAGATTCCTAAATCCACTGATTTTCCATTTCCATCATTTGCAATGTTTGAGCAGCCACAGTTTGGGAGCTATCTAGATAAATGACTCACTTCTGGAGTATTCCAGCTGTCACTGATCTCCCAGAAAGATATCTCAACAAATGAAAATGCTTTAGCAAGTTTATCTGCAGCCAGAAAATCTCACACTAGTAATTCAGTTTTATTGTAAGTGTCAAGATACTGCTAATGTAAATGGACTTTGTCCCTTGGCTCAAAGAATCAATATATCTCAATTTTTGAGAGGACTTCAACTTGCAATACCTAAAAATATGAATTAAATAGAAATTCAAACAGCTGACATGGCTCAACATTACAGTGAGCACATTCTCACTGGTACTTTCTAAAGCCCCAACAGCACTTTTGGAATCAGAGTTCTGAAAGCCAGTGTCCAGATTTTTATTCTTCAAAAGGACTGGAATTGCACTTCCAAGTGCAGGTCTGAGTGATAGAAACTTCTTCTGCCATGACTGCATTTGTGGAGTTTAATAGCTGAAGATCTAAAGTAACATTTAGCTATTTTGTAAGGTGACAACATGTCTATATTTCAGAGCTGCCTACACTATGCACAAAAACATTCAAAAAGCATTACTTCCATCACATGGGAGGGAGAAGGAAGCTTTCAATCATTTGCAGATTCAAGTTACTGCAGATAGTTAAACACCTGATTTATGTGTACAGGCGCTGTTTGCCTCTTCACATTATGGTAGAAGGACTTCACATTTGTTTTTTGTGGCTCCAATTTTGCTTCAACAAGTCAGTTGTGGGTGGAAGTAACCAAATAGTATGTAAGATGCCAAGTAGAGGCCTCTGCAAACTTGGCCCACAGTGTGCATACTTGTTAGGCTTAAGTTTGCTGTTCTCATTTTAATCCCCTGTGCTTCTCACATCTGCAAATTGTTTAGCAAATTTAAGTTCTTCATTTAGACAACTCAGTCTGCTTTCCTACAATATTGTATCATGAGATTTGTGGAGCCGCTGTTGTTTCACTTCAAATTTAAATTAAGTTAGATAGTAAATGATGCTGATCTTTAAGCAGTGGCCACCAAGAAGGTGCAGGTATCAGTAAACAGCATGCTGCTTATTTAAAATACTGATGCCAGAAATGAGAGGGCAAATTTGAAAGGGAATTAAGTGCAGCAAGATATTTCAACTCCACCATATCTCAAATCACACTATTTTCTTATTTTATCCCTGTAGGTTACATCATGATGGGCAAATCTTATGTGCTAGTGAGATGGTAATTATCCAAATGATTTATGATATTTAAACCTTCAGGTTCTTTCCTAAAACAAAATGCATATCTTGGTATGTTCTGTACCAAATTTCCTGGGGTATCTTTCTGTTCTTATGACCGTTTGACCTACCCATTAGTGGTAGTATTTAATACATTAGTGGTAGTATTTAATTTAATATATTGAAACACCAGCAATATGGTAATTTTTCCCTTGCAGAAAGGAGCAAAGGATAAGAGGATATTACTACAACATAGACAATGTCATTTTTCTGAAAAAAAATTTTTAAAAAACTATCTAGTAAAAAGCCACAAAAACATTAAATAAACAAAAGAGAGGCGTTTAGAAGCAGCTCCGCACTTTACCTACCAAAACAGAAGATAAAGAGTAAAAAATAAATACAAAAGGTCTGACGTGCAATGGAACAAAAAGAATCATACCCCACTTCAAATTTCAATGACTTGCACATTTGCAGACAGCTGTTCTGTTTCAAACAAACAGACAAGGTCTGCCTCAGAGGATATAAAAGCTTTCTATCTTTTTGGTTTTGGCTAGATAAGGGTAATCTGGCATGTAGTACCTATATCTGTATATCCTAATGAACTAGGACTGTGTCTCCTATCATACTAGGAAAAAAAAAAACAAACAAACAAAAAAAAGAATTTAAAAAATCACCAAACCTACAAAAAGCCCTCTAACCCTCAACAAACAAAACTAACCCTAACAACAAAAGAACTCCACACACAAAGAACCCAAAAAATGCCAAGTCACCAAATCCCCAACTTTCAGGAAATAAATTCCTCTTTCAAATAAAAAAATGGTACAGGTAACTTTACTGCCACAGCATAGCATCCTTCTTTGAGAACCTTTCCCTGCAATGGCAGTTTCTCTTGCCTTGGAGATTTGATTCCCAGGTCCTAGGTGAATTGCAAAAATTAGTCCCATAAAGTTCTGGGTAATTCACTTGCTTCCCACTGCTCTTCCAACCCTTCCAGGACTGCAGCCTTTCCAAGGCAAGCACAGAAACCCAAGCATATTTGCCATTTGATGTGCTATGTAAGCAAATAACATGTCTTTCTTCTGGAAAGAGATGCAAGTCTGACAACTTATTTCATGCTGCTTAATTTATTTCAGACTTGAACAGCTAAATGACTTAATCGGTCTCAGCAGCTGACCACTATGATTTGACGGCCACATATGGCCAAACCCTGAGGGAAAAAGAAGGCTGGAGTTAGCATGGAAGCCAGAACTTTTAAATGCACAAACAACAGGTGAGAATACAAAATCATCTGGTTACCCAAGACAGGCAGCTGCAGACATAGAAAACATGAGACAGCTGCTTCCAGTTGGTAGTGTTGACTGTTAGAAAACTAGTTATCCTTAAAAACTTAGGATATTTGCAATAGATATCCCCAGGAAGACATCTGGAAAGGCACAGAGGGATCTTAATTTCCCTTAGAAACAAAATTCCATCATAATTCAGCTTATCTGTAACAGATGCTCATTCTGAAAAAAAAAACAAACAACAAACAACAAACAACCAAAAACAGTCCACCATGGGATTTCCCATCAAAATTCAAGTATAAGCTTTGAATAAAAAATGTGATAATCATGTGTAATTCAAAGCATCTTGGGACTAGACATTGGCCACTCAAAAAATACAGAAAAACGTGAAGAACATACTGCTCAACGCAAATGCCAGCTGAATACTGCCACCAGACAAGAAACCTGGGAATTTGAATTCATATAAAAAAATTGTGCTTGAAGATGTGAATTCTGCATTTGTTTTGGACAACAGATAACTCCTCTCTTTCCATGAAAGACACATGCTACTCATCAAAAAATGTTCAAATCTAACAAGAGGAACAGTAGCTGACTAGTGGAATAATTAGTTATTGATGTCTGAGAGAGAGAAAGCAGTTTAGGTATAGAAACCAAATTGCTGTAAATTCACTGTAAGATTTCTTATTCTATATTTGCCCAAACTCTCCAATACTGAATTATAGACCTACCTTTTTTTTTTTTTTTTCCTGAAGAGCAAAAGAACATACAAAACTGGAAAGAGATTTTAAAAGATTCACCAACAGGGTTTAAAATAACCAATAATAGCAGAGAGTGAACAAAAGGCTTAAATATGGCAACATGCTGGAGAGAGAATTTTTTGTCAGCCGTGAAGTGTAATTTGACATGAATGTTATTGCTGGCAATAAATAGCATCATCAAGAGCATGGTAGTGTGCCAGAAAAAGTCATTGCCAATTAAACAAATTCAGCCCTTGTTTCTTCCCCTGTTCCCTCACTATATTCAACAGCTCTGCAAGAACCACGGCCCTGAATTCTAACTAGCTGCAACTTACTTGGAGAGCACCTTACTGAAACCTCCTCAAGCACAGAGCAAGTAAAAAAGCTGAGGTCTGCCCATCAGCATGGAATTTGTTTCAATTTCTTCCATCCAGCTCCACAATTCCATCCCTCATCAGGTACCACAACATTAAGATGGAACTTGAGATTTCATTGCAACTCTGCTGTGAAAGAGCAGCATTTACCAGCTGCACAAAGACACCAACCTCACCTGAGCTACATTTAAAATTACAGGTAACAGAACAGAATAGGAACACCTCGAACAGAAATCAGAGAAGCTCCCTTAAAGGTCATGAGGGTCAAAAATATGAGTGGGAATCCCTCCTTCCAGTTTGCTTACCATATTTCTACAGTGTTCTACCTGGATGTACCAAATAGATCTAGCTTTTGATGGGTCAAAACAGGAGTTTCTTCTAGGAAAAACAAAATCGGGGTACTGGAGGTTGGAACAAATCTGAGAACAGTAGGTGATTTTTAAACCATGAGTTAATTCTGTACAGAAGCAACACAATTAGGATAAAACTTTCAAAGCAATCTGAAGTCATTAAACAACCAAATCCTGCAATGAAACAAGGCCTCAGGTGAATTATTGTCATCATGTGACCTTTAAGGAGACTAATTGCAAGCTTAACACTTGTAAAGATGTTTTCACAGCATTTAAGAAACGGGCAAAAATTTAAAGTGATGCTTGGATGCTTGAGTTTACAAATACATGTCAAGGACTCAACTTTTGGCATAGATAAGTGAAACACGTACTTTGAAACTCAATGTCAAGCCTAACAGCTGACCAATTTACCTCTAAAGGCAGTTTGGACTTCATTTACCTGAACTTATGGCTGAGTAGCCAATACTGAAGAGAAATAGCTCAGCATATGGAAACCATTGATCATAACAATATTTGCTAGGTCATAAAAAATCTGATTATACTGCAACAAGCCTGTTCTAAATCAACACTAAGTGTTGGGGTTTAATACTGTTTATGCAGCAAACATACTCACTGAGAATTATGATCTACTTTGTTTATGCTCATTTTGAACGCGTTTCTCCTCAAATGATTTACAGTTTTATTTTTTTCTTCCAAGGCTCACTTCCTAGAATCCTTAAACTGCTCCAACTCAGCCACTTCCAGATAATCCATTAGTTGATTCAATGAAGTTGTGGATTTACAATGTCCACTCAGCATTCCTATCACTGACTCATGCTCTCATCAGCAAGCAAGTTCTGACCAGTACCTATTTCACCCCAAAATTGAGCTCTGCATTATCTGTACAAGGCACCTTGTCAGCATACACACTGGCACCAACTGGGCATCCAATTTTAACATCCTCCCAGGAGCCACTTTAAGACTTTTTTGGAGATTCCAACATTTAGTCACTCCTAGTCCTGCACTCCTCCAACATCCAGTCTCCATGAAATGTCACAACAGTTGGACAATATCAGGAATGCAGGTAATACATCTGCCTTCCCTCACATTTCCTCCTGCCTTACACAAAATATCTCCTGCCTTAAGGAGGCTTTGCAAATTCCATTCCTCCTAGAGCCAGGAAGAACTGGGAAACACAATGCACAATTAACCTGAGAGAGACTAAGTTGCATCCATGTTAACACTGGAAAACCATCCATTTTTCCCAATATAGAGCTAAGGCATTTATAGAAGGCTCTTGAAGGCTGAGTATTGCTCGGCAGATCTGTGAGTCTCCACGAACCAGGAAGCTTGCTCTCTAACATTGATAAAAACAAATACAATCCAAAATTGTACATCACATGTTCTAAAAGGAGACAAAAAAATATAAAACAACCCTGCTGGAATCACTACTCTTTTTCCTCCAATCTTTTTATGCTGTTTCCTATGGAGTTCTTCATTAACATGAGCAGAATATCTAACTATTGCTACAAATTCAGGTGCTAGTTTGCTGCAGTGCCACTATATTTATGTTTTCTAAAGACATGCTGCAGTTGGAACAGTTGCTTTTAAATTAACTTTTGCAATTTGCAATAATTTCTATTGCCTGTTTTCTTACATTTAAGTGTTTTATCTAGTGTAAGAGAAAATTAAGACGCATGTTATATTAATATAGGAATACTTAGGCTTGCACATAGGCTTCATCACTTGAAGATGTGATAGGTAGACTTGAGTTATAACTATTAAAAAAATCCATTGATCATCCAATATTTCAAGAGGGATCCCTCTTAAATTTTTCATGGTTGGAGTGATCAGAAAATGTAAAGAAATGCCAGGAAATAAAAATATGAAAGTGTAGATTGGTGCCATTTTAGCACTCCCCAACATGAGCAAGCTATGCTGTTAACAGATCCATTTGACTTGCTTGAATGTCTGAATCCCCATACGACCCTCCCCCAAGCACAATACGTGGTTAGCCTTCAAATGGACCACTCTTTGCTTCTCACATATGTATCACTCATCTGATCAAAAAGCTTGAATGTGAATTGCACCATTTTTCCCCAGAAAACTCCCATAAGGTTCATACCATTCCCATTACTAATAGGCATACTCATTTTACTCCTCAGTTTCTTGCTAGTATGTTAGCCCTCACAGCTTCTAAAAAGTTAACCATAACAATACTCTCCAAATTTAAACTACTTCAAATTTAGTCAATATTCAAGTCTTAAAAACAAACAAACCAACCAAAATCAAAAATAAAGTAAAAAAGGAGGGATTTTTCCGTTATTTTACCACCTCAAAGTGACTGAAACAACTATCCTACATCCTTATGTTATATCCACTTTGCATAAATGCAAATAAGTCCATTAGATAAAAGGCATGTGTGTGTGTGAGAGTGAAATCTGGCCCATCAGTCACCACATAGCTTACACACAGAGAAATATGCTAGCAATGCACTGCTCAGCCCCTTCAAAACCCAGCAAAACAAACTGCATCAGCTGCTGAACACAGACTGATATCAGGGAAATTCCTGGTAGGAAAGCGATGCACACAGACTCGTCTTCCTGACTCTATTGCCTCTGAGAATAAATCGTATATCATTGTTCAATAAATCACAGCTGATCACCAAGTAATATAATTCGCCTTCATGAGAAACAACAAAAATGCCATGTACTAATAAGAATAAAATCTCTGTGCCTAACTGTACTTCATGGTTCCTGTCTAATATTTATTTCATACACTCATTAAATCCCAAGCAAATGCTTAGATACATCTTAA
Organism: Polioptila caerulea; assembly: GCA_013397295.1. Taxonomy (NCBI): domain Eukaryota; kingdom Metazoa; phylum Chordata; class Aves; order Passeriformes; family Certhiidae; genus Polioptila; species Polioptila caerulea. The sequence continues at coordinate 757,118 of VYXF01004872.1, read as the reverse complement.
TTCCTGCAGAGCGAGCACCAGCACTCTGAGTGTAAAGGTCAAATTTTGCTCTTACATCAAAGCAATGCCTTGGAAGCCCCAAGTTAAACTGAGATAATAGGAACAAAACTGAACCAAATAGCCTCATATATTGGTAATCATCCAGTCTGTCAGCTGTGCTACTGGAGCAAAGTAAGTTATCTGCCAATTCTCGAGCAGGTATGCGCTCTCCACATGAAGAACCAAGGCTCTTGAAGCCAGAGGATTATGTTCAGACAGCCTCTATACTACTTACACTAAAGAACATTTTCTCAGGCAGGCTATATATGGTCAGGGAGCATTATCTGGCTGATGCACATTTAGTAATGTAGGTCTCCACATTAAGACAAAAAGAGATTTTGTTAGAAGCAGCCCTAACCAAAACTAAATAATTTAGGGTCACATTTCATTCCAAGTAGGACTGAACCCTACATCACATGTTTTTGTGAGGTTAGTGCTTGATACAACAGTTTCTACACAACACTGAACATTGCTCTGCAAGCAGAGGGTGAAAAGGAGTTCACAACTTCCAGGTGATCTTAGAGAACAAAAACAATAGCAAGAGTCACTGCACTTTTCATTGTTTCCAGCTAACATTGCCAAATCAATCCTAACTGTTTAAGTATGTTTTCTTCTTTTTTCTTCCAAAATGAAACTTTAGCTTATTCATACACCAAATTTGCAACTATTTATTCTGCTCAAACCACATGAAGATTTCATTTCTTATAGACCTGATGCTGCTTTGGTCTCTACTGTCATATTCTGAAAACCCATTCATTGTGTTGTGCACCATAGGAGAATTACATCAATGATAATAACCCAAACAGCATTTTTTCTACACACACAAGATGCTTCACGCTTTAGGAAACACATTCTGCTAACTTCCCACCTGAAAGGATAAAGACAGGTTCCAAGCTAAGCCACACAGCAAAAATATTACATAAAGTGTTTGATCTACTAAAATAATATTGTTTATTTAAATGATTTACTAGTTGTAAAACTAAGACATTGCTTCAAAACTCATGCGTAAACCCTGAGTGAGTTGGGAGCTTTCATCTACATGGCCTCTTTTGAAATCTGGTATGAAATTAGTGCTGATGAATAAAATTTGTCACAAGGCATTTTTGTCATGTAGTTTTGCATCATTGAAATAATTTTTTCACTCTACACTCATGGACAGTTTTATTAAATCTGATGAATATGATCATTTCCTCTACATTGTCAGATTCTAGTGAAATGTGAGTTTTCAGTGCTTCAAGAACTGGAGCTGTCAAATATAATTTAAAACTGCACCCAAATAATGACACAACATTACTCCAGTATTTCAAAGATATCTAAAAAGAAGACTCCTTAATAAAATATCTCCTGTTTGCAAGAGAAAAGTCCCATTAGAAACCACCACTAATAAATAACTTACATTCTTAAAAGAATTTTTTAGAAGTCTCAGATTTCAGACTCTGAATTCACCTAAAGCTCCAGACGCAAACTGGAGGTCTAATTTAGTGTAAGAGAGTCTCATCATTTTCATTAAGCATGTTATCTGGAGAGAGATTTGAGAGGGAAATGATGACTTCCAAACTACAAAGCACTTGACTTCCAAGAACCTACTGTTCTGTCAAGTCTCTTAGTATCACCTAAGAAAGAGGCAAGAGCAGAATAGCTAATTGTTCCATGTCAGAGCTGCTCAAAATTTTTACTTCTCCTGCCATGCATGTTTCCTCCTTACGGAATCTGTTCTTAATAGGAAGCACAATTCAGGCGGACGATATAATTGCTTAATTATTGCTGCCTCCTTACCTTCCAAAACAAACTAATCCAAAAGAAATTGGAGGGAAAAAGAAAGCAACTGATTGCATCTCATGAGTCAGTGCATTGAAAGCAGTGGAAAAAACCAAATAGGATAATGACTAAAAGATATTTTTCTAGTACCAGTGCCACAGAATTCATTAAAATTTTAAAGGAAACTTTCAGATTAGCATTTGGTAGTTTGTGCTTATGTCTTCTGCTCCCCTTCCTCTCCCATCTTATTCTGTGGCAATGCCTGTCTGGAAAACTTCTAGCAAGCACAGATGTATACTCTTTAATGCTACGAATGAAAATTTATTCCTAGGCAACCTGAGCATGGCAATAATAGTCACTACTGGTCTTCTACAAGACTCTGACTACAGTAAGACAAATCAGGACCAGCATCTTTAGTTCCAGCCTTGAAGAGAATCTCTATTCAACCAATACTGACCACTGAGAGCCAAATAGGAAAAAATTCTTTTGTGCTAGGTGCTTCAGGGAGAACATACTCTACCCACTCACCATTTTTGGCCAGTGGCAGTCTGAGCTAAGTATGAAACACTGTTTTAAAGATGAGCTAAAACCACCCAAAATACAGTTGATTTTCCTTTTTCTTCAATTCATGTTAAATAAGAAAGGTAAGCCCTGAACTCTTTATGCTTTAATGTGCAGGATTACTCTGCACATGTTTCTTGCCCGTATCTCTTCTCAGGATGTGGAGAGAATTACTTAAAATAATATTCTTTACAAGTGCTGCTGCTTGCAGACTCATTCTCATTTAGCATTTAATCGAAGTTTCTAAAAAGAAGCAGCATGCTGAGTAATTCTCCATTCTCTTATCACACATATAGATTTAAGCATTTCAAAGAGTCAACTCTGCAAACTGAACTAGTCTGAACATGAAGCTTCATTTGGTTTTTGTTATACAACCTTCAGGAAAGGCTGAGTAAGTTAACATTATTCTCCAAGCAGTACTTGTGCAATTCCTTTGAAAGCCATAATCAATGGCTGCCAATTAAATACATTTCTGCCAAAAATTCATTATTTGACTAGTAAAATTAAAAAAATTGGTAGGACATGCCATAATATATCTTTCATACAATTCTTTGACTCAGTGATACTTCAGCATGAGAATTAAAAAATTTTTGAAAAATGTTGTCCTCTCTCTTTAAAGCAGCACTACCACTAACACTGCCCAGCGACACACATATGGCACAATACCTACCTGTTCTGTGTTCTGTTCCAAAGCAGCCCCTACATCAAGACATTTCCATCTTTGCTGCCTGAAACAATTACAGCAACATCACACTGGACCTTCTCACTCCAAACTCCTTCTTCCAAGTGGGACAGAGGAATTCCAGGCTTCAGCGTGAGGGACCAACAGGTAATGGTGTTTTTGGAGCAAGGCTCTCAGTGGAAGTTTCAGTCTGAAATGGACCCACTTCTGTGGAAAGTAGGAGGATTTGAAGAAACCAGGCAAATGGTATTTGACCTTTGCTCTTAAAACAAGCAGAAAAAACCCCAAAAGCCTGAAACTCACTGGGTGGCATATGTAGACCCTTTATGCAAAGCTTTGTTTTTCTCCTTCAATAATGCTTGAACAGTCAGAGAAAGCAACATGCAAGAAAGAAGTTTTATTGTCCAGCACTGCATGCTCTCTGGAGGCTTCCTCTCAGATTATCTTGTTGTGCTTAGCTGGGTCACAATATGTTTCTGTAGAATATTTCACTATACTTGAAAAAAAGCCTTAACAGAAGTCCCAGGGAAAATGACTATGAAAAAATGTCAGGCTGATTTTCCTAAAAAGTGGCAGATATAAAATGAACTTGATTGGTAGTGTTTGAAATACCCCCATCACCTGCTAGACTGGAAGTTCTTGAATCAAACTCAGCAAGTACCTCCAAGCACTGTGCAGTTATCTAGTACCAAGGTAGATTATGTCAGTGCAACCAATAAAAGAAGTTTATTCGAAGCTTCTGTTTACATACAACCCCTAAGGTATTCTCATTTTGAAGGGGTTGTTCAAAAATGGTGTCAGCACGGCTTCAGCACTAAGACATACATTTTCAAGCAGGGCTTCTCTGACCTGACCTAATAAAATAACTTATCCACAAATGCAAGCAATATTTGTAGAATCCCTATGCGATCTTAAAAAAAGAGTCATTATTTTTCCATACTTGCAAAAGAGAATTGATATTTATTTTAAATACTTAAATGCATCCTCCCTCTTTTTCTCTGCAGGAAAAGCCCATTATTTTCACAGCTGAAAGCAATAATTTCTAAATGGGAAAATATTTCCAAACAAGAAACTTTTGATTATCACCAAGCTGCTCAATTGTTATTTTGTTTGGGTTTTTTTTTCCCCCCCCCTCCTCCACAAAAAACCATCTGCAAAGAGAGTGGAATTTAGGTGTATGTAAGAACACACATTTACAGGCAATAAGTTCTTCAAAGCATGTATGGTTTCTCCAAAAAACACCATTAATACAGTTCACATTTGGCACAAGTGTGCTTAGGATGGGAAAACTACTTTTCTCCTAGCACTTGGGAGAGGAATGTGAACATCTTTCAAAGTCTTACCTATTGGGTCACAGCAATGATCATATTCTTCTTCATAAAAGATGCAAATCAGAGGTTAGTTTCTGCAAGAACCATCTTTCCCCTAAATGTTCTTAAAGGCTGAATTCTGCTTACTGAAAATATTAGTGTTGGTTTTATACAGGCTCTTCTCCTCTGCCAGTCCCAAGGCTGTTCTTATAAGCAACCACCAGGTAGTAATCATACAGCTAAAGATAACCTAGAAGAAGTCAAATCTCTTCTCACACTGTTGTGCCTACAGAGATGTAAATATTCTGAACCCCATCCATGTAAGAGCAATGGCAAACGATTCCTGCACTCGTCTATTACTGAAATGCATGAAAACTTGGACAAGATGTATCAGAGGCAAAGGCTTGAAGGATGGAAGCCAATTTGATAGAGCACAGAATGTCATAAAATATAGACCCATTAGTATCATTAGAAAACCAGAATACATGCAGCTGTCCAGAAAATAATCATGAGGTTACAATAACTACAGCCCTTTTCTCTGCTTGACATTTCACCACAATACAGCTGCTAGTAGGACTTATACTAGTTTTTTCTAAATTGAACAGAATGATAGCTAAGTGAATTAAGTTAAGTGACTATATAATCTTGAACTGTTGCTTTTCCACCAGATGTCAGAGAAGAACACAACTCCATTTTCACAAAAGACGTTCCAGGCAGATTGCAGATGTTTACAGATGCAGCCAGCTAGAAAACCAGAACAGGCTGGGCTGTTACCTCTTTCTTTCTAGAAGGAAGGGATGAAAATAGTGGAATATTTTCCACCTCCAACCTGGAAACATCATAGCAAATTGGTGGACTATGTCCTTGTGTTTAAGTCCTAGAGGACATAAAGTCCTCAAAAGTGGCAGAATTGACTCTGACTAAAAACATTTAGTAGCAGGAAATAGAAAGAAGTAGAAAGAGCTTACTATTAGCTTACTATTACAGTAGAAAGAAGCTTACTATTTTTCTGCCAGCTCAATTTTATAAGTAACATTAACACATACAAGTCAACCCCAACTGAAGCCTCTCAGAATTTTTATTCTTTTTCCCTCATTGTCAAAAAATGGTTATTATACGAGGGTGTATATAATTTTACATTAACAGTAGGAAAACTATTGTCTCTAGACTAATATCTATAATACATTCCTTATCAGATCAGAAGCCCTTTCCTACAAGAACCACCTTCACAACTGTCCAAAGACAGCTGACAATAACTCAAGAGTTGCTATTATGGAGAAAGTATCTTTTCTCAGCTTTACCCAAAACAAATCCACCCAGAATGAAATTTCACAAACTGGATCCTTAAGACACCAGTACACATTTCCAGGCCATTAACTAGGTTCTTGGCTTCAGTTCTACAGACAAAAGAGGGTATTTCAAAAGCTTAATGACAACCACTTCTCCTCAATACCTCTAACTACTAGTAAGAAAAGCCTGAAGTATAACAATTTCAAATTCATACTCATGACAAATGGCCACAAAGAAAATAAATATTCACACTGGATGTGAATTCTCTCTGCAGCTGGCACAAGGACACATCACCACTGGAGAGAGAACATTCTATTTTTCAACACCTACATTTGGGGTTTCATCGTGGCTAGGAAAGTGTCATGAGTTTATGTGGAGTATCCTAAAGTCTACCAGAAAAATTAAGAAAATAAACAAACAAACAAAAAAATCAAGTTATACTGTAGAATTTGGACAATTGAGACAAGAGTTTAACCCAGAGGCACCCCATGGAATCACATAGAACTGCCACCTCCAAAAGAATCTAAGTAAAATCATGGTTGTGAAGCAATGCTATGCTCATCCTTTCTCCACGAAATCCAGCTCTACATAACTTCACAAATTCCTGCACAAAGAAAGATGGATGAAGAAGGAGAGGCAAGGAGCAGGAACATCACAGAGGAAAGACTGGCTCTGATCAAGCACTGGTCTTGACTTTAAAAATTAAAAAGTAATCTTTGTCCTAGAATGTTAGACCACAGTTAACTGCCAGTTAAAGGTGGCTGTTTTTCAGGGGTAGAGGGAATTGGGTGATGGAGACTAACACAGGGATTAAACCCTCTCTAACTTCATAAATTTTCTCAAGGCCTCACAACACAAAATAATGAAAAAGAGCATAAACTTGCTGACTGGAAGCAGAAAGAAAACATGTGTGAGTTAGGTATGTACAAGAAATGAAATTAATTTCTGTAGGTATAAGATGGAATGCAGACAAGAACAAAAAAAGTTTGGAGTTTTAAGGATCCAAAAGAACACAACTGATAACAGTAAACATGAAAGATTTACGGGAAGAGAAAAACAGAGGCATGAAGATAGAAAAAATAATGTTACATTTTAATTCTCAACACCAAGCCTAAATACCTGAAAGTAGGGATGTGCTTGCCAGAGAGGAAGTTTGTTGGTGATCTGAATGGCAAGGGGAAGGCAATTCAACATGTGGAACCACTCAATAGTTTTTACACAGGTACTGTCTTTCCCACCCTCAGTGCTCTGTGAAGAGCCCAGCAGAATTATTTTCAGCACATTTATAAGCAGGTTACTAGCCAGAGGACACATCCTAACTGGGTTAATTACAAGTAAATGTCCTCCAGTACACCCTATAACAAATTCTCTGTATGGTTTTGGAGGTCAGTGCAAGCAGCTCCATTCTCTTCAGCTTCATATTCCTGAGTCCTGAAGGTGATCACAACTCTTTTTCTTTCCCTGCATACCAAGCAGGCAAAGAGGTTTGCCAGAGGGTACCTAGGTATACCTTTGGTGGCACAATTGCAGCAGTACACTTACATATCAGCAAAGAAACCCCCTTCTGCAGACAAGGCTGCTGACGCACAGCAGCCCACCCTGAGACATAACAATTACACGTGTGCTCCCACAGAAGGGTTGACCCTCGGATCAACTGACTAGGTTTGATTAAACCTATGACAGCAATTCCAAACTTTACACTGAGCCAAGAGACCTGTACCTATCACAGAACCATAGAATATGCTGAGTCAGAAGGGACCATCAAGATCATTGAATTCAAATTCTGGCCCTGCACAGGACACCCAAAGATTCAGATCATGTGTCTAACAGCATTGTCCAAATGCTTCTTGAACTCTGTGAACTCTGCCAGGCTTGGTAGACTCTGTGAACTCTGCCAGACCATTTCCCTGGGGAGCCTGTTACAGTGCTCAATCACCCTCCAGGTGAAAATTTTTTTCCTAATGTCAAATCTAAGTCCTGATACCAACCTTGACTGGATTTTAGGCCATTTCCTTGAGTCCTGTCACTGGCTGCCACAGAGAAGAAAGTAGTGTCTTCCCCTCCTCTTCCCTTCATGAGGGTATTGAAGACCACAGTGAGGTCTCCCCTCAGACTCCTTTTCTCCAGGCTGAACACACCAAGTGACCTCAGCTGCTCCTCATGCTTCTTCCCCTCCAGATCTTCCACTATCCTCGTGGCCCTACTTTGTGTGCCCTCTAATGGCTTTATACCCTTCTTATATTGTGGCACCCAAAGCTGCCCCCAGCACAGAGGTGAGGCTGCCCCAGCTCAGAGCAGAGCAGGACAATCTCCCCCCTTGTCCATCTGGCCATGCTGTGCCTGATGCCCCCCAGGACAGGGTTGGCCCTCCTGGCTGCCAGGGCACTGCTGGCTCATGGGCAGCTTGCCAATGACCAGGACCCCCAGGGCCCTTCCCAGAGTGCTGCTCTCCAGCCTCTCATTCCCCTGTCTGCACACACAACCTCATCCTGAATACTGCACTTCTCCGCCTGATGATTGCCCAGCTCTCTGTAAATAAATTGGTACCAGTGCCTTTTTCACTTCCTCATGAGCCTATGTAACAAACTAAGGAACATTTTCTTAAGAAGGAGAAGTTCTCCAGCTGTAAATGAGGCCCTGACCTCACTATTTACTACTTACCCACTACCAGTGGGACCCCCTTCAGACTAGAAAGTTAATATAAGGCACAATTGTTTAAAAAGACTACACACATATATGTGTGTACACACACCATACTCCCTCCATTCCCTCTTTCTCTAACATAAAATCATCTTCAGTTCATTTCTTCAGATACTACTGGCACTAAAATGTGAGTACACAGGAACACGAAAGGATACAAGTCTTACACTGGAAAAATTTTTAAATGGGAGCAACACAGCTAAACACCTCTGGTCAGGTTTTATTACAGTGATTCAATTAAAAAAATACTTCTTCAGTCAATATGTTTGTCTGTCCAAAAAATATGTTGCAGATATTCAAAGTTGCAATGGTGCAAAGTCTTTCAGACTTTTTATCTTTTTCAGATACAGAAAGGTAGCAAGGGAGCATGAAGCACTCCTCTTGCTGATGCAGGAAGAGATGCTCTTATTTTTTTCTCAGAGGTTAAAGAGGAGTAATGAGTAAGTGCTACCCACGCTCTTAGTACATTTAATTACTTGATTAATATAAAATATCAAGCATGTGGTATTGCTCACAAAGATTTTTAAATATTAATGTGCATAGTGAGGTACTTTGCTATGTTCTGTGCAAAAGTTTTAATCTATAATGCTAGATACATCAACAAACTAGAGAAATTTATGAAAAAAGGTGCACAAGATTTATGCACAAGTTCTAATGCTATGTATTTATGCCACACTATTGTGATGTTGTAATTGTATTTTCCTGTGTCCAAATAAAACTGTTACATTTAAGCCTTCGTAATAAAACTTCACAAACACTTCTTTTGTTTGACATAAATTCACATTTGTATTTTGCAGCTTACTTAATATAAGCATAAAAATATTAATATTGCTGTGCCAAACAGACATTTTTGTGTTTACCAGCAACATCTAATTGTTTTTGTAAGTAATGAACATAATCTGAAGGGAAATCAGTATCATCCAAAGCATCACTGCAGTAGAGTAATTTTAAACTTGCTGAACTAGCAATCCTGTGTGCTGATGCTTGGGTTGACAGGGATTAGTCACAGCAATATTTTTAAGACATCAGTTTACAGCTGAAAAAGCAGCGCCAAAACATTTGACAAAATGCCTGCAAAGGTGCAAGGAGTAAGATAAGTGCCCTAAAATTAGAGAAAAGGATAAATCATGCTTTAGGACTTGATAAGGCTAATAAGGTAACCTGAACAGACAGGAGCTCCTTCTTTTCTGCAAATGACCACCCATCTTAACATTAATCAAGTAATTTCTTCTGCATTGGCTGAGATTGAATCATATGTTTATGAAAAGAAAACTCTGCACCAGTGTTAACAAAGTGCTGGCATGACTTACAACCTTAACTAATTATCCATGCTGCAAGAATCAGCTCTGATATTAATAACTGCATTTCCATTTCACGTAGGCGAGGATCAGAAAAACTGCTTACAGAACAGATACAACTAAGAAGGTAAAAAATATTTTTACTTTACAGTGAGAGGTCATCTTTAGATGCTACACCATGAATAAACAGAGGAAAACCAGCTTCTACCATAGTATGACTATATTTCTTTAAACAGTCAGCCCTGAATATACGAATGCAGAAAGCTAACTCACAGCAACAAGAGTTGAAGTAAAGGTGTCCAACTTTTAATTGCTTAGCAGTTTTTTCATTTGTGGGGTGGAGGGCAGGAATTAAGGCAAGATTTTAATCATAGTTCAGGAATTGCATTTTCTGCAATATTTTGCACCTCTATGTACTCCTAAATGAGGATGAGGCAACAGTGTTTTTAGCTGCTACTTCCTTAGCCTGATCTCATCCTACCTAAGGTCTGAAACTTGACGAAAGAAAGAAATTACTGTAAAGTAACTAACATTGGAGAAAAAGTTTTCACATTCCAGCTAGGAAATGAGAGACCAGAAAAAAAAAAGAACACAGCAGATCAAACTCATGGTTTTACACAAGACACCCACAACATAGCAAGAAATCCCTCAGTGTAACACACCGTGACTGCGTGACCATCCTTTTCAAGGTAATTATGAAGTACTGGGACAGGTTGCCCAGGAAGGTCATGGAGCCACCATCCCTGGAGATATTTTAAAAGTCTTAAGAGCCTTAGGTGCCTAGGGACACAGTTTAGTGTTGGACTTGGCAGTGCTGGGTTAAATGGTTGGACTCAATGACTTTAGAGGTCTTCTTCAAACTAAACAATTCTATGATTTAACGGCAAAATGAACAATGGAATTTTCCCACCACAACTTAATGACTGGGGTGGGAAAGGGGGTGGATTTCAAAACCCAAACACAAAGGCACAGTTGTGCATTCCTCTCCCGAAGCCAATATGTTGTTTGAAGTGAATGCATCCTCATTTAAGATCTGCAAACAGAAGGCCCCATGCAGCATAAAGGACAGACGGTGAGATTTCAGCTAACATACACCAACAGTGCACATACAGATGCTGGCAGGGTTAATCTCATCATATACAGCCATGGGATCCTAGATCTGCCTTGGATGTATCTTCAGTTTTGGACATATTTAGCAACAAGTTTTGTTTTCTCTTTCAGTTTCCAAGAATCAATTTCCTCAATGGATAGCTAGCTGATGGTGTGCAAAGGCCAGTATTTAAACTCAGACATCAATAAGTTAAATCTTCAGTGTTAGTACAACCATCCAAATTTTTAATCTTTTTCTGCTTCTGAACTACCAAGAAAATTCAATTACCTTGAAAATTTAACCTATTAAGTACTCCTTTGAAAGTGAGTGCACTGTATTTAACCACAATTTTTTTCTTGGTTAAAACCAGAATTGTCTTCAGAGCCTATACAAAATGGCTTTTTCACATTTAATAATTACTTAACAACCAATTTCGTGTCTTTGGACTTAATTTTAAGTTTTGAAACCTCCAATATTTAGCGAGTACACAATATGGGGAGGAAAGCTTCCTTTACATTTCACTAAAGAAAATACATTCCAATTTCTGCATTCTGCATCTGTGCCATAAACCTGATGTAAGCATATTTAGACACCAATAAAACTGTTACAGTGCAACAGTTCCTCACTCTATCATGATACTAATAAATAACACATTATCTTCAGTGGAGAAAAAAGAGATTGATTTTTCCTTTAGAGATTTTCATAATACTTTCTCACAAAGTGATTTTATATTAATTAATTATACTTAATATATTTAATTAATTAATCAGACTATCAAAACTTTGCCTGTATGGATCCCCTCAGTTACTCTCTTAAATTAAGGAGGTTTATTACTAAACAGTTTGAAATCGTTGCTTATTGATCCTTGAGAGAAAATACATAGAAAATTAAGTTTTAAACCATTTTGAGTTTACTGAGCAAATACCATTCAAGTCAAATTAATAGACAGTGCAATATATTCAAGGTCTCCACATTTATTTTTTGTACTTGCTAAAATAACATTGTTATTTGTAACATTTAGACGTCATGGTGAGTGACTTTGATTTGGAAAGAAACAAAAATAATATCTTAAGATACCCACAAGTTTGTAGGTAACTATACATTCTGTTACACTGGTGTCCCACAATCTTTGAGTTGCTTCCCAATTTAATGTAAAAAAAATAACTGGCATTAATAATTTAAGTTTGCTTCTTACACATTTTCAGAGATGTGTTCACTTTTAAGAGTTGTTTGTGAACTAACTGAAGTGGCAGTAATATTATCATAATGCAATTAAATCAAATGAAAGTGTCTTACATTTGCCTAATTAATAGATAATCTCAACATTCAGTTTAAGCCTAAGTCATACCCAAAATATATTTGGTGCTATCCAAATGAGTCTCCCCTTCTTCTGCCTTTGACTGAGTCCTTTAAAATAAACATTTGGCCTCAGATTATAACAAGAACAGCTAAACCTTCACAGTCAGCTTGCTACTTCAATTTCCCTTACCCTCTCTTCTACTTCCCTCCAGTGGAATCTTCACAAGGAATGACACTAGACACCTAAAAATGCTGCTGTTCCTCTTCCTCCACCCCTCTAACTCTATTTGGCATGTTTGCTGATAAGTCACTTGCTCACAACCTTCTTGTAAAGAAAATTTAAGCTCTGAGCTTCCATTACTCCAGGGCTGGAAGCTAGGGAACAGTAAAGTGGGGAAAGACTTTTGTTGTCCGCAACTATGAAGCTTTACTGGACTGACCACTGGAGTTTAAAGCTGACAAATTTACCTTCCTGAGTGAAGCAGTAAGATACAGGTAGGGAGAGACCACAAAAGTTATGCAACAAGACAGAATACTGGAATTAAGGGAAAGCATCTCATATCTACCTCTATGTCCTTAGGCAGCTTACCGTAAAAGTCGAGATCCTCTCCAATTATTTAACGGAACAATTATAAGGATAAAGGCTGCTTAATTTTAGAGACCTCGTGATGGATGGGCAAAGATTTAAAATGTAACATGTTCAGGTAATATGTAAAAATAATCCACATTCTGTCTTGAAAGATGTAATGTTTTCCAAACTAGCTTGTATTCACAGAACTCTAAAAGCAGACATCCCCACTGCGCATGAAATAGTGCCGTTGCCGATGCTTAAACTCTTGTTAAATCTCTCCCATTTTATAGCTAATCACATTTTTACAGCAGGCATGAAGCACTCTACAAGGCCCTTGCTGAGCTGTTCTTGTAAATCAAAACCTTATTCCATCTTTCTGCTTGCTGGCAGCAGAGCAAGGTTACTTTGACCATTTATGGTTATAAAACACATCCAATTTTTTCCCCCCTTCAGTTGCTGCCTTTTTTCCACTATTCTTTCCTTCTCTGTCTCACTCCAAGAAAGATAGTCCAAGTTCAGCTAAACAACTTCAGAACTCATCTATAACCTTTTCCTCGTCTCCAGTACAGTTACAACCTCATGAAAACATCTAATGAGAAGACAGTGAAACACTAATACACTATTTAGGTCAAGAGCGTCCTTCTGACCTCAAGTTGCATGAAACAAACAAAAATCACACAAGAACAGCAGGAGCTCAGAAGCGTTTTATGATAAGTTATCACTATATGGCCCATATGTATATCAGCTCACAAAATAGGGCCCAAATCAGACTGGGGGTGCTCAGAATGATACTTCAATACTGATATAAACACTCAGTTAAGCATGCAAGCAGGAAGAATGAAGAAATTTAGTTAAATCCTACTATCTGACTCACCTATAAGCAGCCACCACAATTTGCAATAAAGCAAGCTTAAGAATGAGGGAAGAAAATTCCTAGATTTAGATAAGCTGTCCAATTACATCCATCCCTCCTGGCATGTAGGGTATTAAACTGAAACAGCCTCTATTTATGATGACCACAGACAGAAACACCAGATTCAGTTTCTTGTCATGTCTGGTTCCGTTTTCCCCCCCTCCAACTTGGAGCCAGAGCATCCTGCCACAGAAACAGGAACTCCCTGCCCTTTCACACGCCTCCGCAGGGCACATTATCAACACAGCTCTATAAGAAACTATGTTGCATGGAAGAACAAGGATGTACATTGGAAGCTTCTGAATTTTCAGCTAGAAAGGACTCCAGCCCACACTGCATATGGGAGCAGTCAGCACACATGAAAATCATTACAGGGATGTTATTACAGGAGAACACATGTCCAGTTACAAAAGCAAAGCAACTCTGCTGCTTAGAAATGAAGTTTTTCCGATGGACATGAAATCTACAGTGCTTCAGAAAGATATAGATATGTTTATGGTCTAAATCAGATTTATCTGAACATCAAGAACAGCCTCTGTTTGGTCTCTTGAAGAGTGTCACCCTATTGTTTAAAATTTGATGCTCAAAAGAAATTGAAACATAGCACACTCTCACATATAATTCCTACAGTCATCTTAGATAGGGATTTGCCACCACAGAGAAATCAGAACTGAAAAATTTGTGATCTTTAAACTTAATATTTCCTGAATCTTACAGGTGAAATCAACAAGCTACAGAAGTGGTGATGATGTACATGTGTACAGAAAAAGGCTGCCTATGGAGATTATTCCCACATTAACTGGGTGGCTCATGACAACAAGCTGGTTTGTGAACCCACATCACTTCATTTTTCTTTTTGTTCCATTCTGTCTCAAGCAGAAACCTGCAAGCAATGAGTAAAAATGATGCAACTACCGGCTTATCAAGGGGGTTTGGTTCTTCTGATTTCTGGAAGTATGCCTTAAATAATGCTGTTCACTTAAAAGATGTTTGATTTTGTACATAATTTATGGTACATATTCTATGCAGATGTGAGCATAAACTGTTGTTACAATTTTCCACCTGGATATTCACAGTGACTACACTGATTAATGGCTCCATAACTATTACATCATTCTTGACTTCATCCCTTGTAGTTAAGCATATTTCATTAACAATGGAACAGAGGGTAATCAAAGGAAATGAATTTTCAAGGTCCTAAGTTCTTGACACACAGACCACCTGCATGAGGTGCTCAAAATATCTTTGCATCCTGAACTGAAGGGCAGGATGAGGCAGTGGAAGCACTTGGAGTGAGAGATGGGTGCTGGACACTGGGGAAATGGAAGCACATTACAAGAGAAAGGGAGGGAGAAGAGCCATGCAAAACCTTGCTCTGCCTGCTCTCCTTCCTCTGAGCCCAGTGGGACAAGGTACTCAAGAAGTGAGGCTCCCTTTCACCCAGAGAGGGAGTTCCTGGGGAAGAGCTGCAAAGAGCAATTCCTGTGAAAGCACCACCACACTTGTATTCTTTTTTATTATTTTTTTGCAGAACTTAACACTACTACTAAAAGTAAAGTCACTACAACCATCTCCTTCCTATTCACTGGCTGCCCCACACAGAGGTCCTCACAGCTGCTACCTTTACCTTCCTGCCAGGGAGAAAAGGTAGAACATCCACTGAATCACAAGAACTTGAGAAATTAGGTTGCCTGGAAGTACTTTCTGATGAACTTCAACAGAACCATCCTCACTCAACATAATTAACTACAGATGAATGCCTTTGAGAGCTCATCAACAAAGGCAGAGAAGGAACTTGCTACATAACCTTTCAGCTCCATAGTTCCCCTATCCCAAATCAAACACGGGTTGTTTATTCTTCAAAAACAAAGGTCGGATTACAATTTCATGGTAAGATGAATAAATATCTGGAGTAACACTATTAAGTCAATGGAGATCCCCTGGATTTGCACAAAAAGTCTGGCTCATTATATTCCAAATTGCTAAAAATGTGGTTGACATCATAACACAGTAGCTGGAAGATTTGAAGAAAACTACTTGCATGCATTTTTCTGAGCAAAAAGAGCAGAAGGTTAGATCCTACTCTCAACATAGCAAGGGTCAACATTATTTTCTTCTCGTGTAATAAATGGTCAGATCTCAGCTATGCTGCTGTCCTATTGTCTCCTGGGAGGAAGGATAAATTGGCTAATATAGTTCTTTCCAAAAAAAAGCCTTCAAAAGCAGAAACATCTGGTATGTTCATTAGTCACTATTTGGCCTGAGTTCAGTAGTAAGGCAAACTACAAACCCCATTCCCTTTCTTACCTAGAGAGGTCACAGTAAATGGGAGCCTAGGTTTACGGAAATCATCGCTAACTGGAAGGAAGATGGCTGCAAAGCTTACAGACACACTTTGTTTCCTGTTCTCAGCAGCAAACAAAAATGCATTCACACACACTATCATCTCATGGCCATAGGAAGTCATATGATTTACAGGAGACACAGAGATTCAGGTAGTCAAAATATTTTTAAATGCGGCATTACAGAAACTCAGAACATATATTCTTTTAAAATTTAAAGTATGCTAAGAGCTAGCTCAAAAATCTAAGCCTACAGCCACATGAAAACTGGAAAGAGTTGCAGAAATTAGGCAGCATGAATTAGTCTGAAACAAAGCTGTGAGCTGAATCCAGATACCAGAAGGCTGGGTTTAACTCTTCTGGTCAGTTGCCTACGCAACTGAACTGAACAATATTGGAACCACGCCCTTGTTTTTGCATTTAAGAATATGTATGGTTCAACCCTAATTCAAGCCTGTTGGATTTGGAAAATAAACATCATAGCCTTATCAATCTGTCTTCCAGGCTGGACTATACTAAACAGCAGCAGTTACAAGACAAAACACTGGGTTTTAACTCATCATTCAAGAGAGAGAAGTAAAAATAACATGCATGAGACCCACTGTCCAAAGAGAGCTGTGTGACAAGATGAGATTATTAATGGGATAGTTCAATCATAGCAAAATCCACAATAGAGTTTGCTGTTGTGATGCTCAGTATTCTTATACCAGGAGTCTAGACATCCCCTAACAAAGTCCCTAAAACTGTGGGCCATCTCTCTGCATGCACATGTTTTTTTCACACCTGATTTAAAGTAAACTTAAGGTTAAACACAGGACACCCAAGAATGTCATAATTACAAAGCTCTTAGGTCATCCCATCCAAGAACCCTTAAGCAGCTGAAGCATTTTTAAATGCAACTTATCCCAAGGCTGTCTTGACACGTTAGAAAGACAGGCAAATGCCACTCTATCCAATATATGCTGTGAGCTCTACACCTGAAATATTGGTACCACAATTAGGGTGACCACAGAAAATAAAGAGTAGGTCTTTGAACAAGCATCGGCTGGTCTTACTATCAATTGAGGCAGAAAAGGTCCAAAAAGAATGTTTTTATAGAAGTCATAAACATGACAAAGGCAAGCTAAAGTTTTACAGACTTTCCTAACTATATAATGCTTGGGTTCAAAACCATGACTACTGTTTCAGCTTAGGTCATATACCACTTTTAAGTTTATTTAAAAGAAATTCAACCTAAAATAAAATTTTAGGCTATGGTCTTGCATTGAAACCTATTTGTTTCAACCATTATTGACCTCCTTCTGATCCACTACACACACCTCTGCTATTCAAGCAAGCAGAGAATTAAAAAACCGCAGTGGAGGGGGCAGGCTGAAATGAGGGATTACCACTGGGTTTCAGAGGCATTTACAAACAGAACACACTAGCCACATACCTGGGAGACCTCCTACCCTGTCCCCACTCTTCCTGACCAAGTAAGGTCTTTCACCACTCAGACTTTTATCTTCCCCCTTCAAATACTTTTCAGGCTTTCTTTTCATTCTTACAGATGGCTGTAAGAGACAAACACTTCCTCATCCAGTGTCTGCTTCTATCTTTTTAGCATTTGGAAGTTTGGGACGTGAATGTGGAAAGGGTGGGATATTTGTGTTGGGTTTTTTTCCATCTTCACAGGTTGTTCATTCTTGCTTGCTTATTTTCTCCACTTTCTCAGTCCAAACCACAGCATCTGTGCAAGCAGTAGAGGGATGGCACTAGGAAACTAGGAAACAGTTTCGTGATCAGCTCTAGTACTCCTGCAAATGATCCTAGGTTGTGTTCATGGAGACACCGAAGGTTTTAAAGACACAACTCTCATTAAACACAGATGAGTTGAATGTTTCAGGGTTTATAATAATTTGGATCAGGCACTGCAGGGGTACAGGATTCTGACAAAAATCAGCCTAACTCAAACCAGGGACTCGGTATTTTACAGCTAGAAAAATAAACAACAGAACTTCAGTAAAAATTATTAGTATGACTACAAAATAATTTTCTCAATCTTCACAGAAATAGTTAATATGCTGCAATGAAAAAGGCAAAAAAAAAAGTTAAATACCAACAGCACATGCTACAGACACACCAAGAAGTGATGTAATTAAACTTCTGTGATCCTTTTGTAGAGATATTGTGCAGGTTATCTTCATGGTTGAGCAGCTTCAACACACACATTTAGGTGCACTGCTTCAGACTGTAAGAAACTCATCTGTTCC
>VYXF01004872.1:679818-728472 GCA_013397295.1 Polioptila caerulea | reverse complement strand
CCCCCCATACACAAGCACATATTCTAAACAGAATCAAAAATACGGGAAAGCTTTAACACATCAGGGTGAGAAGATACCAATTCTCCTTCACTCCACACAGCTATTTAATATGATTGGTAAAATCTGAACCCAGCAGGCAGTGCTGCTATTTTGAATTGGATACACTTTCATTGGGAGTAACATTCTCAGCACAGTCCAGCAAACATTCATGTTCCACTAAATGTTACGGGAGTAATTAGACAGTGGGAGAAGTGATCTTTACAAAACATTGATGGACAGGAGCAGATCATTCATCTAATGTCATTTCAGAAGAAAGAAAAATAAATATTCCTTGATAGCTTTTTCTTTTCCAAAAACAAAATTTTTAAGTAGTCTGTCAAATTAGCAGCACCAACTGACACCCACTGATGTCAGCTTTTTTTACTGGAACACAACAAAGCACATTCAGAATCTTGTGAATTTTAGCCAGGTCCAGAATAATCTCCAATTAAAACCAGGCACATCAGCTTCTTGATCAGCTTCTCATGTTTTACATGGCAAAAGCTTTTAAAAGACAAACGCAATGCTGGACAGAAAATCCATAGTACAACTGAATCTGAGGTACGAGGGCATTAAAAGAAATTTGAGAAAGTCAACTCTACAGGAACAGCAAAGGGAAAATACATTCACAGCTAAAATCAGATTGAGCTGTAATTCCGCCTCAGATTACAAGAAGTTACTAAAGTCTTGTTTTTAAAGTGAAAGAAAAGTAAGAGTAAGAGAGCATTTTCAGAAAGCAGAGTTCACACAAACGGTTTACTTAAGCCCACAATAAAGAAGGGTCAATAGTTTTCCAAGCTCGAGCTCACAAAATGCAGTCCAGTCATAATTTTTTCATTTAGACTACATGTGTGCCTGTTCTATAAGGAAAAATACCACAGAAGTCTTTCCCTGACCAAGGTAAATGACTGCTCTGAACAATGAACAGTTTCTGAACTTCTGAGTACCACACTAAGTTTTTGTTGCTCAAATGGAAGTTCAAACTCTACCTGACAGGGCTTACAAATGTTTGTCTTATGGGGTGAAGGGGGGAAATGTGAGTATGTCTAACGAACAAAGAAATAATCAATGTTCACATATGCCCACATGGTCATATAAATATTCATATTAAGCAAGCATCAGAGCTGGAAAAAAGAATTTATTCCTCCTGCCCACATCCTTGAGATTTCTTACTGTTTGTCTTTCGGAGATTTCCATGCAGCATTATTTACCTACAATGAACAAGGTAAAAAACTTCCCACAAACCTCACAATGCTGTAAAATTTCACTTTCTTTGATATACAAGATAGAAATAGGAAAATTATACAGGATGTTAGGGAAAACTAAAAGCAGATTAGATTAGGCACTGGCAAACCCCAAGACGTAGTTATGGTAACTGTGATAAAAATTTACAATGGAGATTTATGATGTATCCAAGTCACTGCAAGAAGCATGCTGGATTACAGTCATTCAGTNAATTTATTCCTCCTGCCCACATCCTTGAGATTTCTTACTGTTTGTCTTTCGGAGATTCCCATGCAGCATTATTTACCTACAATGAACAAGGTAAAAAACTTCCCACAAACAATGAACACCTCACAATGCTGTAAAATTTCACTCTCTTTGATATACAAGATAGAAATAGGAAAATTATACAAGATGTTAGGGAAAACTAAAAGCACTACAGATTAGATTAGGCACTGGTAAACCCCAAGACGTAGTTATGGTAACTGTGATAAAAATTTACAATGGAGATTTATGATGTATCCAAGTCACTGCAAGAAGCATGCTGGATTACAGTCATCCAGTAAAGCCATCAAGCTTCTTCTCATCCATACATTCACATGTCCAAGGCAGCAAAAACATGCCACAAGTAGGTGACAGGTCTCTGAAAAAGTCTCCATACTTCACTTTGTGGGAGGGTAACCCAAACAGGCTGATCTAAATAAAATACAGAGTCTTGCAAACAAGCATTTATTATGTATGTCTAAAGAGATCCTGCATTTGTTTTTCTCTATAAGAAAAAAAAAATAAATTAAAAAAAATATCTTTTAATTGAACTGTTAATACAGCAATTCTACTTTGAGGTTCAAGAGTTACAAACTCNAAAAAAAAAAAAATAAAAAAAGATATCTTTTATTTGAACTGTTAATACAACAATTCTACTTTGAGGTTCAAGAGTTACAAACTCCCAAATCCATCATCACAGATCAAGATGAAAACTATCCTTGAACAGGAAAGAAGTAGCACAATGGTCAGTTAGTGACCAGGCACACCACCCCACCACAAGTTCTATGTTCAGGCGTGGCTGATTAAGGCCAGAGGAACACATAAAAGGCAAATCATCAGACTATATTCATGTTCACAACTTCTCCTTATACTTGCAGCCTAATCTGATGTAACTGCCTAAACCAATGACGATCCAGCAGCCAGAATTAACAGGAGCATAGGAATTATCATTATCTACTCTTGAATTGCCATTTTCATCAGCCAATCCCAGTACATACTTCTCAAGGGAAATCAGGGAATGCTGAAATTAGGAGATGCCAGCCTTGAGAAAAACACAGTAGCAGGAACTATGGCACAATAGCCAAAAGAGAAATACAGAATGGCTCAGCAACTCTAAGTAGATATTTCTCAAGCATGCTGCTAGTTTTGGCACTGTTGGTGGTATCAGTCTTAAAAATTACACAGTCATTTGACAAGCTGACATTAAAAGATAAGATATAGGAACATAAGGCAGGATATTTTGAGCAATAAATTTAAACTACAGCATCTTAACAGAGATTGTAAAGTTATAGTAAAAAAATTTGCTGTTCCAATTTTATTTCATTATTTCAATCAAGAACTAGAACTAATCTGAAGGAACTTGCTCGTCTCAGTTCATAAATTCTGAAAAATGGATAAACCAGACCCATTTAAATATGCATTATCAGGTTGTATATATTCTTCAAGGAGTCTTAGGAGACAGTCTAGCATTCAAGAAGGATGGGGTTTTGACTAACAAAAGCTGGGCATTCTTCATATCTTTTGAGATTACTTCACTTTTCAAAGAAGCAAACTGTTTTAGGCAGCTATCATAGGCAATAACAGAAAGAACAGTAAAGTGTCAGAACCTCCTTGTGATAAGAGTATTTAAGTAGTTTGGTACAGCATTTTACCTAAAGAATTACATTTAGGAACTTTGGAATCCTTAAAATCAGATTTACAGGTAATTGAATAAACTGTAATCACTCCTACCAGGCATCAGACCTTACTTGGAAAAGCTAATGCCAGGTTTTTAAATTGGGATCATTTTTCTTTAACTGTACTGTAAGTGAATTTGCTCTGGTGGGTCTCACATTTCAGGCAGCAGATCAAATAAGACTGCAGTTTCATGTATCTTTCCAATTTGTTCTTGGTATTGTTTGGGCAAGTTTTAAACATTTGGCTATAGCATTTCAGTACAAATTAGCCAGAATAACATAAGGTTTCAATTTGCAGGTTTAACCTTGCCAATGTCTCAGCTACTTTTGCCTTGTATTTGAACTCTAATTTAAATGCTGATTGTAATGGTATTGTTGTAATTAGCAGAACAGTTCTGCAGGAATACTGCCTATTAGACAGCAAAAGCATATCAAGATGTGGTTAAGCACAAAAATATAGTGCTTAAGAGCAAGCTCTATACTATTTTGTACCTTCACATACTGCTTGAGGTGATTATATTTGTGTATGCATTCAGATATGTTGGTTAAAGGAATTTAAATAGTGAGCACTGTTTATTTGGCCAAACTGTTTATAGTTTTGGATTTATTAGCTGTCACACCTCTCAGTCCCCTCTTACTCCTCCTCAATCTTTTTGGCTTGAAATGATTCTGTTTTGGCACATTCTGCAATGCAGCATTTCACTTTTCTAGAAAACTCTCCTGCTTGAAGAGTAACACAAAACCCCAGGAAACTTACCTAGTCTCCAGTTTCACTACCAACTCAAAACAGCCTCAGTTCACTCAAAGCCAACTGAATCTCTGCCCAGTTCCAAGCAAGCAGGGCAAATTCAGGCACTGATACCAACTTCTGACACACTGTGGTGTACAGAAAGCCCGCTTTGACAGAACTTTACAGCAGAACCAAGAACCCAAACACCCAATAAGAGGCTGCAAAGACATGAGGACAGAGATGAAAAGGAAGATAACTGCCATCAAAAGAATAGGAATCATGTACATATCTGCATTCATCCAGAAAGAACACCTATAGGTATTCTTTTCTGATATTGGGTTAATAAATTTCTAAAGTTAAAGAGAAAATGAAAAGAAAAATGGTAAAGAACTTAAGTGGGAAAAGATTTCTTAACAAGCATCAGATGAAAAAAGGGATCTAAAGAGCTCTTTCTCCCAAAGGGATCATCAAGAAAATTGGGGTACAAAACTGCATCTCTTTTCAGCAATAGTCTTTTGCCACAATACCTAGCTCAGTGCCCCAAAAAAGGCTACACAAATTACTCAAAAACTTCCAGAGAACTCAGATATACCAAACATAGCTATCTATTTATGTCAACCTCAATACACAGAAAGGATGTCTACTTGCAAACTAGTTCTCTGAGATTTTTACCTCCCTCTAAAAAAATATCAGTATTGCACTCATCTAAATCTCAGTTTGAGCTGATTCTCTATCAGGAACCATTTAAAATACAAAAAGCATTCCATAGCAATGAACCTGCTCCATCTTCACAAATTTTTTATATTGTCCATCACAGTCCACAATGCAAGACCTTCTCCTCTTAAACCCATTTGAATAAATTAATAATTACTCAGAGATTCAAAACATGTGGTAATATGTTCGGAAAGAATATGACTATGAAGCCAAAAGAAATTAAACTAATTACAGCCTCCTTGAAAGCATCCTGTAATAAGTTCTTTGTTTCCTCACTTGTAAGGTGAAATGAGAGGCACACAACCCAAATAAATTTGTGTTCAAGAAATGTCAATATACTCTCATATTAGAGGAGTGATAAATGTTTTCTGATACTGAGGTCAATTTTTTCTGGAAAAAGGAAGTTTTCTATATAGAAGATTGAGAAGCCAGGATGGCAAATGGCCCCAAACACAGCCTGATCAACCAAGCCATGATCTTGTACAGGGTACAGCAGAACTTTTACATGAGTAATTAAAGCATTACATGTTTGCAAAGTGCTACGTTTTCACACAGTTGCCTCCCCAAGATGATTTAATGGAGGGAATGGTTTCTAATTAGTGTAATTGTTCCCACCAGGCTATAGGCCCTGCTGCTCTGAGAGTCATAGAATCATTTAGGTTAGAAAAGATCCTTGAGATCATCAAGTTCAACTGTAAACCCAGCACTATCAAGTCCAGCAGAGCCACTAGAAAACCCAAATAAAACAGGAAGGAGGATGCAACTATGAAACAGAGGGCTCTTCTAGTACAGACCTATACTGCAGAAGAAATACCTCATGTTGAGATGCATACAAACATTTTGCTACTGCTAAAACAAATTCATTTGATCTCCACACTAAACATACATTGCAGTGTAGTCTAGAATTGTCAGAGTACTGCAAAAGGAGAAGCAAAGTAAAATACTTGGTCTTTGAAGGTCCCTAGAAGTCAACTAAAAGCAGATAAATTCTAACTTCTTCAAAATACAGCAGCTGGCTTCACCATGTTTTTGCAAAACCCAGAATACTAAGATTTCATGTTCAGAGGTACTTCAGCACTGAGCCCTTCTGCTAAAATAGTGTTTTACTTCAGACCTAATCCTTCAGTTTGCTTTTACAGAAACTGAGAAATAAATTAGAACTTCTATATTGAGCTCATACATGAGCTCTCAATTTAAATCTGCCTCTGGATTACATCTTAAGGGTGCTACACATGAAGTGCAAACAGTATTGATTTTTTATTTGAAAAACAGTCAGTCAAGTTAATACAAAGTGTCTAGCTTGGACATAACATTCCATGCTTTGCAGGTAAGTGTTAGAAGAAAACTCCCTGATCAAGGTAAGCCTGTACAAAACTGGTCATTCAGTCTAATCTTCTAAATCAAGTTTCAGACAATAATATTCCAGCTGAGACTGTGTCTAGCAAATTGCATTTAAATGGCCCACAAAAATCCATTTAGTCTTTCACTTGCCAGAGAGCAATGGGGGGTAGTAAAAACCCATGCGTTCTCATGTTTCTAACTATAATTAACTGAAAGGGTAAAGAATTGCAGGCAATGTCTGAGGCTGGAAAAGAAGTAAAAGGCAGTGTATATTCAAAGCTAGAGAAAACTGCATCCTCAGAAGAGGAGACAGCATGGAGGCATCAGTATGCATGCATACCCACAGACTACCACGCTTCCTTCTGAGCCAAACTGCAGCCAAACAAACAGGTCTCTCCAGCCTGTCGTTTACACAGAGGACCAGACATCTGGGGTTTGCCACCTTCCCTTCACTGAAGTACACAAAATGAGAGCCAGTGGACTCCAGTTTCAGCATCTCTGTGTCCCTCTGAAGTGCATCCCTGGTATGTCAAAACCTGAATTTAGGAACTGCACAGTCTGCCAGGTACTGTCTGCTTTCCTCTATGGAACAAAAAGAGAGTAGTGGTTACCTCTCTGAGGCATCACTGAGTGAAGCTTGCTCAGCTAAGGATACCAACACACACTGTCCTTGTCTGGGGAAGATGTGCCCTCCACCCAGACACACTCAATAGCATGGCCAACATTTTGTCTCTTTGAAACATAAAATATTTCACCACTCTACAGATGCTCTAAATCCACAATGCAAGTGAGGGTGCCACTATTTTAGCCATAACTGCACCACCCAAGCCCATCAAGAGAGTTAAATGATGTTGCCTTAATAGGATATCTAGGACTGGAAGAAAAAATGCCATTTCAAACCTATTTGTTACCTATTTCTGGTATTCTGAAACTTGACAGATAATGTGGTTGCAGCCATCAGGATGAAGAGTGTCATTTGATTATTTAAACTGATGGCAAGATAACACCTGCTGTCACATAGTTCCTAAGGTGGTTTGTGCCTCCAAGCAAGAGTCCTGCTTGACATCTTTTTGCAGTCCTTGGGAATATGCAAGTAGCACTTTACATGACTGCTTTTCTGCTGTAGAGTACCAGAGCTAAGATGGATCTGTCTCCCAATTTCCTTTCTAGTTGTTTCAAGGTATTCATCCCATTGATTCAGCTTCAACAAGTGCTGTGTTACCTGTCTTAAAGAAACAGAAGACAAGCTGTGCAGAACTGGAAAGAATTAGGTCTGTTTAAAAAGCTGGAAAGCAGAAGCTGTGAAAAGCTTTCAGGCCCAAACAAATATTATGCTCTTCACAGAGCTGGGCAGCAACTCAGGAATGCAGCTGGCAATAGAAATTCAGAGGACGCAAAGAAGCTGTCTGCCACTTGCTCAATCAGGATCATTTTCCATGGCAATGAAGGTGAAGAAGAGTTCACCTGCAATGTTTCCTAGTCCTCCTCATGCCAAGTCTAGCTGCATACAGCTTGCCACACAACACACAGCTCCTACAAAGAACACACAGTGCTGTGAATTTATAATAGAGGCAGAACTGGAGCATTCTGTCCCTGCAGTAAACAGCCTCCAGCGAAAATAAAGATACACGTACCACCCTCTGTGCTGGGCAGAGGAGGGATTGCACCATGGCAAGCAAATACTAGAGTGGACTAGGTAAATTTTACTAACAATTTAAAAAATGTTATGCAACCTCTACAAAATACATAAGTGCCACTGTTTGTAAAGCACCTAACACAATCATACTCCTGTTCTTAGCTGCCCCCTAGACATTACTCTAACTGAACTGTATAAAAACATTCAGCCTTCTGTAGGAACAGAACTCAAGTCATCTTGTGCAAGTATGAGTCTTTATTATCAGCTGAATTCTCCTTCAGCATAAGTTTGCTGTTCATGGGGAAAAGAGGCAGCATTAGTAAAGAATCCAGATACAGAATTTGATAAATGTGCCTTTCAGTAACAGCACCAGTTTCAACAGCACCTGTTTTGCCCCAACTACTTCCATATCTCTCGTGTCACTTGCCCTTACAGAATTCTTATGCTCCCTAGTTATGACATTCAAAATATCTGTCAGAGTATGCAGCAATCCACATGAAGGTAATTTCTATTAAATTGCTGCATATTACTAATTCTTCAGGAGAAAGAAATGGTAAGAAAGTAGTAAAAGCACAGGCTGAGAATGAGGCTACTTCTGAATCTGTTGTCAAAATGTTTGTCAAATCACACTATTCCAGGGCACAGAAAATTAAGGCTAACAACTGCAAAAATTACACAACAATTTCCTCCAAGTATAGAATACACAATCACACTTCTCTGAACTCTGATTTTGCATGTGAACTCATAAAAAATATATTTTTACTACAGCAACTGTTGGCCTGCATTTAAGCCTCCCTCGCTAATGAATTAATCAGCTGCAAACTAGTAGTGAATATTTCAAGGTCAATATTCACTGGCTCAATAATGGGCTAAATTAAGAATATAAATCATAGAGATTAGTAAAAGATTATTTTGCATTATCTTATTTGAATCCAGGAGAAAAAAATGCTTTACAGACTGAAGTAGAAAAGAAATTCAGAGAAATTATTAAGCACTGACTTCAGAGTTTCCACTATTCTTTTGTGGTTTATTTTCTTTTTCATTCCTGGCTGTCATAAAGAGAATACATTTCCTAATTTTTTTTATTTTTTTTTTATGTCCTGGTAATTAATCTCTTTCAGGTACCTCAAAACTTTTGAATTTAAGATTTAGAGAAACATGAAGTCTACAATTCAATTTAAGATTAGTAACTATTTACTTGTTTGTTGTTAAATTTATTGGCTTGACTAAAAATCACAGATTCTAAACCAGTATTTCTTATGATTCATAGGATTATGCATGCCCAGCAACAGAACTCTTGTGATTTATGTGGTCATTTGTTACTTATATGAACTGCTTTTACTGAATAGATTCTACAGACACAGTCAGATTTGCCACAATCTGTTCAAAAGTCTGATTTCCTTTAATCATAAGAAATAAAAATAGACTGAGAGCAATCAGAGCTTGTAACTTAATTTGTAGTGACAGAAGTGTAAGAAATCAGAATTTTAACTTGATTACTACCAAGTATAACCAAATCATTATGACAGAGTTAAATAGAAATACTGGTTAAGACATATAAATGCACAATTTTTAAAAATCCTTCTGGCTTACAACATTTAAATATATGTAGTTATTTCCTCTCAGCCTTAAAAGAGACAATTATAAAAACTAGGGCAAATAGGCTTCCATTTAACAGAGCACACCTACTCACATGTAAGAAGTCAGAAAGGAAGAATCAGCATTTCTCTGTTCATAGGCCAGTTAGTACAACATTGTACTGATACTGGCAGATATGACACCTCCTTCCCCTGGACATTAAAAACCCAGCCCTCAGTGATGACATACCCCAGTAAGTGCAGGTGAGGTGTATTGACCTAATTAAATCTGTCAGGTCAGCAAGTCCACAGCTACACTTTTGAAAAATTTCTCTCAAACAACCTACATTTTCATAGTATTAACAGTATGAAAAGAATTTTGGCTGATATTTGACCTAAATTGTATACCAAAAAGCTTTCAACAAGCATATCCTTCAAATATGCAAAATCATATCATATAAAACCTTAAGTATAAAAGCCTTTGCTGAAAATGTGGCATACAAAATTACTCCTAACTCTATACATTTGGGTTCTGCAGAATTATCTTAAATCCTTAGTTGCAAAATCAAATCAGAAACAACCATAGGTAGAAGTGAAAACTGTTTAAAGGAAGAACTGCATGTGAATTTCTAGCAAACCAATGTTACTCCACACAGAAGGAATGAGGAGGAGAGTTTCTTCATCTGAAAACTGCTAGGATTCTGCTGGGGGGCCTGACCTGGGTAATGAGTACCAGGTGCCTACCTTCACTGGTAGCTGCATTCTTCTGGGCTTTGGTGGGTGTGTGATCCGTACTTGAACTCACGTCGGATGAGATGCTTGAGCTGCCCTTGCCTGCAAAAGGAGAAGGAGATGGAGAGGGAGGGAGAGAGGGGGGAGAGAGAGAGAACAAACATGAGTACCAACTCTGATATTGAAAGACCTTCAATATCTGAACCTGGAACAACTCCAGGAAGCTTTAAACTATGTTTAAAGAAGATGATGTTCATTTTGTACACAGCAGAATAGGAATTCTCTGCACTGTAACTTCTAGCACGTGCATCTTCACATGTATTAAGGCTCTAAATAATCTCCCATGCCACAGGGCCTCTCACTACATATTTGTTAAGCTCCATTGAAAACTAAATGTTTGTGATTAACAACATTAGGGGAACTTAAATGTTCTGTTTATTCACTCAAATACCTCTAACACACATCAAGAAAAATTGTTATATTCAAAATACGTTAAATGAGTTTAGATTTCTGTTTTATGTGCTCACATCATGTAATCAAGTAATTTGGTCATGTGAAAATGAAAGCAAGGTATGTGAAAATGAAAGCAAGGTATCTGTTTTCTCCTTCATCCTACTCAGTGCATGATGTAATACACCATTTCAAAATTAACTTTCACTAATGGTGGAGGGGTTTTAACTATAAATCCTAACCAATGTATGTTTCTTCTCTTATTTTATCTCTTAAAGGCTTTTCCTGAATTTCCTACATCACTGTCTTCAGACCTATATGCAGGATGTTAAATTCTAGATACAAACAAAAGAAATCCGAATACATATTTTAAAATGAACCTATATAGATGCTACTGAAGAACAGAGTTGGCTAAACCAAAGCTGTCTTTTTGTTTACCTGTGAGGATCTAAGAAGGAGTCAGTTCTGTTTCCCTTCACTCATTCCACTCAATCTCAGTAATTACTAACAGGGAATACATTCTACTCTGCAGCAGGAACCAAACCAACCACCCAATGAGAAATAAGTGGGATAATTCTAGAGAGAGGAAATGCAGTGAACACTGTTACATTTTAAGAAGTTACCTATCCCCACAAACACTGCATCACTGAAACCTTTAAGACCTACTTGTTTTTTTGACCAAAATCAGGCTGTATGCATAAAGCTAGCTGACGCAAAGTTTCTGTCACTTGAGTAAACTTATAATCACAAGAATGTCAGCAAGAGACTTTTCTGATCTGTTATTTCAATCAAGCATTCCTTGGGGTTCTGGGTTACAGTATGCCTGGTTTTCATAACATTTAGATGTAAGGGAGAGGTCTGCTTTTTAAAGGTGCCACAACAGAACAAGGATTTAAGTTTTAATGGGAAATGACTGGAGAATGTGCAAATATAAGTTACTTCACAACGAAGGTACTGGCACTTAATCCGTCAGCCAGCCCTAGAGAATCATTCTCCACAGAAAGTTGCTTAAATTAACATGCCTAGATTTGAGAGATGATTATGAATTGAACTGGAGTGAAAGGATATTAAAACGGCCAGAAGAAAATAAAGAAAACAAATGGCCAAAGCTAGTAGTTGGGCAGGGTGAAGAGAAAGAAAAAAGTGTATTTCCAGTGATTCACTAACTGCTTTTTACATCCCTTTAAGAAGTTAAGGAAAACCAAGAGGCAGCACTTCCAGAATATCACTTCAATTGCTCTCAAGCTGTGGCATGAGTTGGAGTAAGAGGCTGTGATCTTTAGAGAAATTACTGGCCCAAAATAACTCTACAGCTGAGACAACTAGGTCTGTGGTAGAAGAAAAGCAGAAGATAAAAGGGAAGGGTAGATGTTAAATGCTCTTTCCCAGGAAGAGACCAAAGAACAAGAAATACCTGCAGCAGATGAAAATCAAATCACTACTGACAGGAAAGGTATTTAGATGGTATTGCCACTACCAGCAACTCCTTATGCACCAAAAACTGCAACTGCAGAGGCAGAAAATAACATTCCAATGGATATAAACACTCCCTAACAGATTAATAGAAAGAAAACAAAACTAAACAGATTAACTGGAAAAATTACTTCCTCAAAGCAAATAAACAGGATTTCCTCTAAAAAAGAGCTTATCCTTCTTTTTTGGGGGTGGAGGGGGGGAGTGGGGGGAAGAGGGAAAGGAAGTCAGTGATATTAAGTAACAGTAGAGTTGCAAGATGGTCATATCTGGCATGGGTTGTTTACAGAAAGTGAATGCTTCCCAGGCTCTGTACCTCCCCATTAACAACAGCAGTTCTATTTACCCCAAATATAAGCTCACCTTAAAGAGCACAATCAAAGTATTTTACTCACTATAAGCTACTAATTGTCACTACAGCTAGAAGCAACATACTTACAATTGCACACGTGTGTAGAAATTGTTAAATGCCTGATGTAAGTACAGATATTTATCATTTACATCTATTAGAAGTTTACCACCTTGCAAGAATTTAAAACCAGAAATTAAGAAAAAAAACCCCATAGTTACTGCTTTGGCTGGGTACAGTTCTACCTGTAATTATATTTTTAGATGGGGTTTTCTTTTACTGTATACAGCCCCCAAACTTGCCTTTTTCCTTATTGCCAACTCTGAAATTCTCCACTCCGATAAGGGGAAAGCAGGAGGTACTTTCTAGTAACATTCAGTATGTTACAAATAGACTAGCTGACACTATATATCTTTTCTTTTGCTTTTTTTTCAGTGCACAACAAAGCTTTGAGTAGGCTAGATTTGGCTACTGCAGACTCATGTACACATGCCAGAGCTAAAACATAACAGTATTTAAATACTCTCCAAAGAGGAAGGGCTAGGAGAGCAGCAGCTGTTCAGCCTGGAACTCATAGCTGGCCTCTTCTCCCAAGTAAGAAGTGACAGACGAGAGGAAACGGCATCAAGTTGTGCCAGGGGAGGCTTGGTTTCGATACTAGGAAAAATTTCTGTACTGAAAGGATGTTCAGGCATTGGAACAGGCTGCTCAGAGAAGTGGTGGAGTCCCCATCCCTGGTGGTATTTAAAAGACATGTAGATGTGGCGTTCAGGGACATGGTTTAGTGATGGACTTGGCAGCGCTGGGTTCACAGTTGGACTCGATTGTAAGGGTCTTTTCCAACCTAAATGATTACATGGAATATTAGAATCACAGAAATTCAAAGGCTGCTGATTTCCCTAATGCCACAGGGAGAAGTTAAAGCACAGTATAACACTGGTTTCCAGAGAACAGTTCCTCTCCAATTCAGAAGGCGCACTGAGAAAGTCATTGCACATAAATATACCCTGACAAGGGTTCTAATGCAATGACAACTAGGAGGATCAAACAGAGGGCAATATTGCAAAGACTACAGCAGTAATGACTGCATTTGATCCTCTGCTTAAACAAATTAAAGGCCTGCCAAAAGCTTCCCTAACATGACTTGCAATCATCTAGAGTTTCCTTCATACAGTCAACAGTTCTTTACTTCTAAATGAGAAGCAGCAATCCTATGGTAGTACGTAGATATGATAGAAGAAATCTATTTTCCTAAAATACAACATAATTCACACTGGGAGTGAAGGTAACATGTACTTCACAACACCTGCAAAGAATCACACAGCCACACATTTGCAATTCAAATCATGTCTCTGACCTGCTTCTGAAGAAGCAAAAGGAGGGATTTTTTTTTTTTCCATCTACTTGTGCCAAAATCTTACAACAGTTGTAGGAACAAGATTCCAGCTATCTAACCTAGTATGCTATTTCCTACAGATTAAATTTTGATCCTGCTGGAAAGAAAGCTAGAATCAGGTAAGCACATAATACAACAGATACTTCTCCTGAACATACAGGTCTTTGTAGCCCATGGAAAATTTTCAGCCCTAGACATCTTTCTACTTAGTAGCCCTACAGTCTGTTTAATTTCCTTGTCTCTTTCTGGATCATGACTATTAAAATAATGTGTTTAATTTTCTTTTTATCAACACAGATGGCTATATTGACTACAAAATTATGTTTGTTTTATAAAAGTGTTTGCTATCTTCAGTTTTGCAAACTTTGGATTCTGCCAGTCACACTCACTGCTGAGAAGTGTCAAAGACATCCCAAGTTAGTCAGGATAGAATCAATGCAATTTAAATTTTCATGGGAAAGCACAGTCTATAACTGTATGACATGAAAAAGTATTTTTGGAACCATATATGCAAAGCCTGTCCTAGTCTGAACAGCAGCGAGTCCCCATCACTTGCTCTGGAACAATTTTACTGGGCTTTTTTGCAGCACATTTGCCTTGGATTCTGGTGTATGGCATTTGCATACCATATTCTAAGATGTCATAAAGGCAGGCTGACCTGAACATTGTTCCGTATGTGCCACCCTGGAAAGTAACAACAGCATTTGTCTTGACATGGATTTTTTATGTGATAACATCTTTCTTCAGCAGGCTGTGACAGGTACCTCAGGAATTAAATGGGACAATAGGGCCAAATCCACTGCTTGCCATGCTGAAGTGAAACATTAGACAAAATGCCAAAACAGAAAAGTAAAATAATCATTTAGGAAAAGAGAGCAGAAAGCAATTCAATCCAGAATACCCATTAATCTTTTTAACTGTCCTAAAGTGTTATATCACAATGATTTTGATGTAAAAAAAAAACCCTGAAAATTTTGTTTACTTAAGCCATCAATTCTTATCCAAATGACATTATTCAAATTAAACTTCTCAACATGAAAGTGCATATGTGCATGGTTTTCCTATCAGATGATCATTAATTTCTCTTTTATATCTTCAGACATGTTCTTTTAAAATCAAATACATGCCAACCACATCAAGAAGAGACCCAAAAAAAAAAAAAAAATCAATCAAAACCTCAAAGCATCAGGGATCATTCAAGGGGAAAGAAAAATGTCTTTTCCTTCTCTTGTTTCCATGACACACATTATGCTGGCCCAAGTCACCAAAGCCTCAAGTGTATCTCTTTACAATCTGCACCTCCAAAGACTGCAGACTCCTAGTATGTTTCCAAGTATTCCCATGGAAATCAGCAGCCTGGAGCAGTACTTAGGCTTTCCAGATATACAGCATCCTTTAAAGATACAATATGTCAATTCATTTACCCAAAGTACAGGAAAAGTTGGACTACACACTTTGGACAATAATTCTCCTTGAACTTTACATTTGTAGCAATGGAAATTATATGTCATAAAACCAGTTTCCATCTATTAAGTCGTGACTGCTGAGCAAACTAACACTGTTCAACACTGAAGATACCTATGTACAAGCATTGTTACTCAGTGAACTGCTTTCAGGATGAAATATGTTCATTTACAAATTCACATTGACCTTCTGTCCTAAAATTTTAAGAGTATGGTTCTTAAGCTTGCTCTTTTTTTTTTTCCAGATTAAAACACATGCCTATATAACAAGCAGGCTCCAAATTCTATTCCACCCAACATTTCATATCAGGATGTGATAAAACAAACAGTAATCTGCAAAAACTCCAATCCCAAGGAAAAAAAATAAACAGAATGTTTCACATAAAGCACGCTGAAGTTTGAAGAGTTTGCAGATACGTACTACCACTGGTACATTGGGATAATATTTCTTAAAACTTTCACAAGTGGAATCTCCACAAGCATTTTTACATTACTTTTTTTTATTTTTAAACCACAACTCCCATTTCCAGGATTGTGAAATTTGGCTGTGAAATCTGGCATAACTCAGCTATGAAATAGTACACTTAGTTCTGCAGCATTTCTGTAAGTTTTAAGCTAAATTTCAATTCAGGTCCCACAGGCCAATTTGGCCAGTTTTGTTCTTCCAGTCAGTGCCTGCTTCACCTTCTCAAGTACCACAGCACACGACAAAACCTCCTGTGAACGCCAACAGGCTACACTAATATATCTCTGGTAGGGAGTAAGACACCTTATGTGATTTATTTCTTTTAGGAACTTTTTCCAGGTGCAGGTACCAGCCAGCTCCACAGGCCCCACCATAGGGCATGGCACCTTGGTGGGGGAAGCCCTTGGGTGGGCGGGCACCTCGGAGCAGGGAAGCCCTGAGGCTCAGCCCCTTTAGTGCCACCTTTTCGAGGCAGTGTAGCAACCAGATACAGGAAGCCACTTGAAAGGTGAAGCTGTAAGAACGAAGGCAATAAGCATTATTTAATTCTGATGTAAATATGGCTGTGGAAGTTCTGCAGCTAGCAAGACATGATAGTTTATCCGCCATACTTGAAAAATATACATTAAAGTGCAGGTGGGGGATTGAATTTTTCAGAACTGTTTAGCAGAATAATGTTTTTTACCAGCAAGGCAAGACTTCAGAATGTCTGGATTAGAATCATGAAGCTTAAATAAAATTGTTCTCATAGTCATAGATTCTAACTGCTGTGCTAGAAACCTACTGGGTTTGTAGTCAGGACATCTTTAACTCTCATCTCGGTGCTAAATAACGCACTATGAGTTAAAAATAGCAAAAGCCTTTATTTAAAGAAGTCTTCAAGTGAACTCATCTAATATAATGACTAAACAGAGGCAGGGCACATACTGCCTCCTCTGTGTAACAGACAATATCTTTTCTAGATATTATCCCTTTTTTAGAGAGTTTCACCCCTCACAGATGAGGCTAGTTAACCAAGAGCCCTTACATGGGACTGTGAAGGTCTCCCTAATTTTTGAAGACAGTACATGTCTGCTTTATCAAAGGAGCTTGCTCTACAGAGTGACAAACAACACATAGCACCGCTAGGCTTATAAAGAATCAATAATGCATCCAACTACTTTGAAGCCTTTCTTCACACCTGCTAAGCAGCCTGCCTGCCAGAAGGTAATGCTTATTTGCAGTCAAACTTTGCACCCACTCCAAGTGTTAAGCTCTACTTTTCAAACACACACTAATAAAAGCCTATGAACTGTTTAGTCTAGGCTGCCTGAGAAAGAAAGAATGCAAGAACTTTGCTTATTTTAACTGAAAGTGAGAAAACAAGACGAGAAATCTTTAACATCCTTTTTTATTACTTAGCCGGACTAGCATGTCTCTTGACTAAGTATTAAAATTCTATCTTTCACTGAAATGGCTCAGCCTGTATTCCAAGAATAGTTCCTACCCTATAACCTTCTACTTTGCCAAGAAAACAGGGAAATAAAACTTGAGCCTTCCTACGAATAACAGAATTTTCTTAGAAAATGTTCATTCATTCAATATAGGATTTCCCATTACAAGTTGTCATCCAATCACCACCATGTTTTAAGATGGGCATTTACTCAAGATACAAGGTTCTTAAATTTATTACCTAACCTTAAATCTACTCTTTTAATCCAACAGCCAAAAATAATTATTAAACCAACACAAGAAATTAATAAACACAATTAAGTCAAAACAAAACCCTTTTTCTAGTTTTATATTTTCTCTGTGAAAATCACTTCATTGATGAGTTCACCACTAATGGCTACTTCAATTTTGATTTTTTCCCAGCTCTATTGTAATTTAAACAAAATGTTAATTCTTTCCATTCAGAAAGGGCAATGGCTATACCCTTCAACACTAAATATAAATTCATAGAGATTTCATTTGCACTTTATTGCATGAGACATATTTTATGAGTGGAGGTAGCCTGACAGGATGAACTTCAGTATAGATTCTGAAGTGTCTGAAACCTGTTATTGCATTGGAACTCATTAGACATTTGGTTTAAGTCTGAATTTCCTGATATAGTTCAGTAGTACAAAATCAAACCCACCAAATACATGTTTGTCTTCCACAATAATACCATTAACACTTAAGATCTGTACTTAGATTTTCACAAACAACTAGTTCCAAGATCTAAACAAAAAAGTGTAATATTAAACTTAATACTATCAATTTTACTGCTCAGTCAGGTACAGTGGAAGCAGAAGAAACCCCCAGGTGGAAGTGGCTGCTGTAGCAGTGCTAGTACATGGTGCAGTATATAATAACACCACAAAAAAAAAAAATCAGTCTCACAATATCTCCCAGATTTCCAGCTTGACTACTGACAGCTGTTTAAGTCAGAGTTAATGGTAAAGAGTTGAGGAAGTGAAACATCTTTTTCAAGACATCATACAAAGTACTCTGGTATCAGTGTACACTGTGAAAAGTGATACAAAAATCTTTCACATGAGAATACAAATCTGACAGCCTAAGAGGACTTCTTTACTTAAAGAAGAACAAAAGAATCTGACAGCTAAGGAAAAGCAGACAAGGATCACTCTACTCTTTTAAATAAGCACCGTCACTTCCAGCTTTTCTTTACTGATGGATACAGGGAGGGGGGGAGGGGGAAAGGGAAGTGGCTGACTCAAGGATGCAAGTAGAAGGAGACTGAAAAATAGTGGAATTACAAAAACTAAATGAAAGATTTGTGAAAAAAAGGAGTGTAGTGATAGAGGGTGGTTTCTTAAAGGCAACTAAATGGAGAGAACCTACATACTTGAGAAATATCTCTACTTCTTTAACTGATAATCAAGTCTGGCAAAATGACAAACCTCATAGTAGCAGGTTCAGAAATGAAACTCATCAGCACATAAGAATGGAGTTAAAAACAATTAAGAGGATGAAAGAAGCCATACTTACAAAAGAAACCAAACTAAGGCTTCACACAATACATTTGGCAATCAGCTTTAGATTTCTTCTTCCTTTTTCTCTGAATTCTATGAAATGCAAAGTTCTAATGTTGCACTAACCACAGATGTCTGGAAATGATTGCACTGAAAACGAAAAAAAAGAACCAAACCACAAAACAAAACCAAAAAGACCCAGTATCTGATTTTCTTAAAACACAGTTTTAACAGATCATTTTAATATAATAGAAAATTCCATCATTCCTATTGAAAATTCTCTGTAGTTTCAATTACATAAATTAATCTTCTAGTCTCAACTCTATACAGAGACTGTGCACACTACTCTAATTTGCCACTGCAGTTACTGCCTGAACACTGAGAGTAAAATTTATCCGAAACAACACAGAGGCTCATCCATCTCCAGAATATGAGTGGGATAGTAATTCTCCATAGACATACTGTGCTTTCAGTGCCAATTCAGCATTTTTATTCCTTCTGCACCATTATCTATATGGCTCTCTTTCACAAAAAAACCCTCCTGTCAGAAAACATGAAAAAATGGCATGGAAACCCTCAGAAGAGTTACATATAAATCTATCTCTCTCAAGGCATTACAATTTCTTAATCTATTTTAATCACAGCATACTCCAAGGTATCCCAACAAACCAGCAACAAAAAGACAAAGGACACTTTTTGAGCTTGCCTTACACCCTTCAGCAGAGCCATGTTATTTACAACTCAAACAGATTTTCAGTGGGAGGAGGACACCTTAAGAAGAAAAACCAAAGGTAACTAATATATACCCTGCCGATAATTCACTATTTAATTTTGAAATGTTTTTCATTCTCACTATTTAGCAGTATGCATGCCACTGTCATAAAGATTGTTTGGTTACAGTTTGAGAATTATAAAATTCCTTCTGAAGTATATCCATACAGCTCAAATTGAACTGAGTAATTCTGAAAAAAATTAAAAAGGTACTGCTTTCAAAAGTGTTTTATCTAATGTCTTTGTGAAAAGACATGCTTCATCTCCCTTTCTTTCCAGCAGAACTGACAAGTAGTTCTGCTCTTTAGTGTAACTGATTCTTGTAGTATTCAGTATAAGCATCTCATTACAGGAAAAAAAGAATACTGAAACTAGGGTACATCTCCAGCAGAAGGAAAGAGAGCAGAAACAACAGAAACAGAGAGCGGGTATGTCAGTGAACACTACACATGACAGTTCAAAAAAGTCTCTTGCTCATGATTTTCATGTCTGGATGGTTCCTGGGAACCAGCAATGGTGCAGCAGGGGCAGTCTCCAGCTCCCAATCATCCTGCCCAGCATCACACTGATCCTTCCAACGTTCTTTAATTTACCCTAAGCTTCTTTCCCTGAGCCAACTGTACAGAAGAGAGGACAGGGGACATGCTGCTTGCATTAATATTCTGTCATTTGACACCAAATCTTCACCACACATACTACAATGCCATGTGAGGACTCTTAAAACACTCAGGGAACCAACTCTGCTTCTTGATCACACTTTTGCACAGATTTTTTAGTTAATCAGTACTGGTAAAAAAATATCAAAAGCCATACTAAGGAAACATGGATCATTTTAGAGGATTTTTCCCAACCAAAAAGAAAACAAAAAATCAAACAAACAAGACCAAAAAAACCTCAAGCAAAAGCCGAACAAGCAACAAAAAAACACAAACCAAACAAACAACACAAACCTCAAAATTTTAAAACCCAAACAAACAAACAAACAAAAAACCACCACAAAATCCATAACCAAACAACCATTCAACCATTCATTATTAAGATTTGTAATAAATGAGGTGACGCAAAAGTCGACAGAAAGCACATAAAGCACTACAATGCAACAGTAATTAATACAGAAGAAACAGCTTATTATGCAAAAGCTGCTGTCACAAATCAGATTGGTAACACGAGAAGGAAACTAGAAATCCAAATGAGGATGTCAGATTGGCTGAGGCTAATGGCAAACCTGGTTCTGTGGTCAACAGGATAAGGGCCAAGCACACTATCTACAAGACACTTTTGGTTCTCTCCTTGCATAAACTTCCACTCAGTTATACATTTTCATGGCTTTTGTGTCATCCTGAAACCAGCTAAGCTACCTATGCAGTGTAATGTGAAGATGGCCCAACTGGCTCTACTTAAGGATCAGCCCCTTACTCCTCTTCACTTTGGAAGATGTGCCGGATGAACCAAACCGAACAGAGCAACACCCAGGACAGCAGCCTTTCTTGGCACACCTGTCAGGCAAGAGGAGCCAAACATAAGTGAATAGCTTCGCCATTGAACAATACAATTCAACTTTTCCCAGTTCTTTCAGTCTCTCTGGTTAGCTTCATTATGCTGAAAGCAGTCACCACCACTAAGTCATTTCTGTGAGAACTGTTCCAACTCCTTGACCACAATCTGTCTGACAAGAAACATTCTCAAATGTTTCAAGTGTTCTCAATATCTTTCAAGTGTAGAGATGTTCAACAATGTAGCCATGTGGGATTTAGTTTCCATCTTCCTGCATTTGTTGCAACACGTCTGATGACTTCTAGCAAGTAAGTCTAATAAAATTTACAATCACATTAGTACATTTTTGCTAGCAGACAGAGCAAGTCTGGACTTTTACATGCAGAAGTAGAGCATGGAGCAGAGTAGTCATGCCCTGGGAACTGACAACAGTTGTGCATTTCCTCCCACTCCCTCCTCTTTGAAAATTTCTGTCTAGTGCCACTTGGCACCTTTCATACCCAAGCACTTCCTTAACTACTAAGCATCTGCTTTTGTAGTTGTAGGCAATAGCAAGCTGCATTTTACTTCCAGGGGCACATATAGTTTACATGGGCCAGAGGGAAACACCTGCACCTCTCTGGTCTTGGCATGTCCATGGCTACATATCAGATCAAAACACACTTGATGTCAAAGAGGCACAGGTGCAGGAAGCTTGCTGCAGTGCTCATTTCCACAATATCCTCTTAAAAGGACAGCTTATCCTCTGCTAACTACACTTAGGAGAGCTGCTAACAACTCATATGATTCTTTTTCAGACATAAGTTTTAACTAAATGCCACTGTAAAACTACAGTTCGAGAAATACACCATGCCATGCCAAGAACCTGATTTACTCCTCTTAAAATTTAGTCTTCAGAATCTGTACCCACGACAACAGGGACAAAACTGCTTGTCCAACCAGCTAGAAATTTTGCTACTTTATCTCATTTTCCATTATGCTATTCAT
Source organism: Polioptila caerulea (assembly GCA_013397295.1). Taxonomy (NCBI): domain Eukaryota; kingdom Metazoa; phylum Chordata; class Aves; order Passeriformes; family Certhiidae; genus Polioptila; species Polioptila caerulea. Next base: position 706,733 of record VYXF01004872.1, on the reverse strand, counting down.
GGTAAAGTCTGAGCTAAACCATTGTTCTAACACAGAAAGGACCTTCAGAAGGTTGAGATACTCTCCTACCAGCTCATTAGTAAGTAGTGCAAAATGTAATTGAAATTCAAAATTCCATGCTTCAGGGAATTTTTGGTTAATTCAGGTTTAATACTGAAACCCATGCACTCTTTACTTAAACTGACTTCTCCAAAACTAAAACAACATACTGAAACTAATACTGAAGCAGTGATTTCTCATGCGATTAATTCTCATGTGTTATTTCCTTGGGTACTCGTTACCTGCATTAAAGGAAATCTAAGGCTAACATTTTTTAAACATAGGTACAAACCCTACAGCAGCAGGTAGACCATCGCAGTCCTACACCAGCCTGGAACAAGCAAGCCCAGTTACTCTGTCCAGGGAGCACAGATCAGAGGCATTTTAAACCAAACAGGCTGATTTTTCCACTTGTGCCAGTAAGTGCCCATTCATCCACTAGCAGAGGGCCTGAGAGAAAGCAGGAATGCTTAAAATAATCATATGTCTTTCCATGCTTGTCATAACCTCTGTCAAAAGAAGTTATTAGAAGCTACTTGCTCAAAACATAGGCAGTGGCAGTGTGTATGGAACAGCAAGACAGAAGAAGTGAAGAACACAAAACGAACTTGTCCTATGTCTATGTCAGAAAACAAGCAGGAATATATCTGAAATGCTGGGAAGCAGAGGTGAGATTGTATAAATATTTTCTAAAAAAACCTCCCACGCTTCCAAGAGTGGGGAACAGATATTCAGACTATTGAATGATTATATTACACATCTGAAACAAAAATCAATAGCTACCAAAACAAAGTTGCCATAGGAAAGTAAGAGTTTTAGACAGATTCCTGCTGCAATTCCAGCATAGGACAACTACTAATTCATAATTTAACCAAAAGAATAAACACTATTTGAACATCTATGCTTTCTTGAAAACTGAGAGAGGACCTGATTTTTGCATATAAATGCACACACAGAAATGCCTACAGTCAAGAAATGCAAGAGTGCGTCCATTTCTAAGGTGATGCCTTAGGTTTTAGCTTTTATATTTTTAGATTCTGTGCTGCTTTAGTGGGTAGTTTTAGGTTTCATATTAAGTGCTACTGAGTTCTCTTCACAGAGTAGATTGACAAAACAACTCCTTCTCTAGTTTGGTACCAAGGACAACTTTCAGGCCCAAGAACAAAAACAGTGGTGAAGCAAGAAGAAAAAAACAGGAGGATGGAGCTTCATAACCTGAATCTATGGTTGGACAATTGATTCTAATGTGCTAATGGATCAGAACTTATAAAAGTGTGGGACCTCGTGATCAGGTGTCCATTTTGTGACCATTTTGGGGCATCTTGGGTGTGGTCCAGCGGGACTCTTGTGTGGCCCAGGTGTACCCATTGAGGCCTTTAATAAATATCTACTTTTCCTCTTGCTCTGTCTAGTCTCTGTTCTAGGTCAGCATCCAGAAGGTATCAAGATCACTTCAGAAATCCAAGTTGTACAATGCAGCAAGTGCACCAGTATTACTACTGTTTTGAAATTCATAATCTGGATTTCAGATGTCAGCAAACACCTCAAGACAAGCTTTCTCAATGGTTACTTCTTAATCTGCAGTGTTCTGATTTTTTCCTTTGCAATACAGCACATTTTTCTTTGAAGTAAAAAACACTCTTATTTGAGATGAAACTCAGCTTCAGAAAGCTCTCCATGATTTAAGCAGTCTACTGGTATGTAGGCAAATATCTATCAAGACAACTAGTATTAAATACTAGTTGTTTCCTCAAATCTGCTTTTCTATATCCATCTGACTCTTTCAACAAAGAAGATAAGCTCTGCAAGACTGGAATTTTATTCTCTCTCTGCAATCCAGTGGCAGGAACAACCAACATTTCAGTTCTGGAAGACAGCAGAGAAAGCCATTTCTCCTATTTCTGGCAAGAGCAAGCAGTTAATCTTCTAATTTTCACTGAAAAGAACAGCAGAAAATAAAAACTCTGCAAGATGATCAAGTACCCACCACAGTGGGTAAAACAAACTGCCAAGTGACATATAACAGGACCTCTGCAAAGGAATGCAGGGTCATGACACACACAATCTTCCACAATGATTTATTCTTTTTAAAAAGTTGTAAAAATCAGGGGATGAAGTAGGTGGTCACGTCACTCTTCATCCAACAAGTCTGCACAGATACAGTGCACTGAAGTAGACAAACTTTCATAACACTGTAAAAACCCACACAAGTATCAGTAACTGATGGATGACTGAGCTGTGCTTGAAAGTGGCTACTTGCTCCTTCTGCACAGGCAGGAGGAAAAGATGCAGCTCACTGAAAACCTTACAGTTCTGCAGAAGAGCTTGTTCCCTCCCCATCTGTTCATCCCCTTTTGGTCTCTGTTCAAACTGGAAGAATACCCTCCGGAGAGCGTGATCCCCAGGGTGCATCAGGTTTCTGATCCACACTGAGTGCTGGGTCAGAGCTTGCCTGTGGAGAATGTTTTAATTACATCATGCTGGAATTTGGCAAGAGTCCTGCCATTTAATTAAACAGCCGTTTTTTGAAGCAAAGCTCACAGCAGAGCAGACAAAGGGACACAGAGGCCTGATGATGTGCTTCATAGCAGCACTTCCCCCATGGCCCAGTGCCTGCTCTGTAAGCAGTCCCCATCTACCACGAATACACCATTTCACATCACCAGATGCCTAAAATCAGGCTAAATGGGGTGGTCTACACCCAGGAGTACAAAAATCACTCACATTTTCCAAGAACAGTGAAAACCATAGTAGACTGAATTCAGGCACATAAAAGCTGTACAGCCAATATTAGGAAAAGATGATTTGGGTTCTTTCTAATTGCTTTCTCCCATGAAGAAAGCTCCACAGAGTAGCCATGCCACCTTATTTCCCCAGACACTTATAAATGTAAGGCTCAACAGGACAATAAAAAATAGCAAGCATGATGGTCAGCATTTTTAAAGTATTTTTACCTAGAAAGTAACTTTTTCCTGATGTTACAGAGAAAGGCCAGGGCCATTTTAACACTTTGAAGAACTCTTGCTTTAAAATAGAATCTCCTCCTCTGCTTCCAGGTGCAAAAGAAAATTTTAAAACTGCATTCCTGCATTCTAACATCTAGTTTAAAATAAAAATAAATAAATAAATAAATATATTTTTTAACCTGTAATTTTATAATATAAAAATGTTTAAAACTTGAAAGTCTTCAAATGTTCATACCATTATAAATATTTTAAAAGATTTATAATGGTCTGAACATTTGAAGAGGAACCAAGGATGACTCACCAGAAGCATGTAGCAAGCACATCCACCCAGAACATCTGTTCTACCTCTGGGAAACAAGACCCATTCCTAGTTTCACAGTCCTGAACACAATGGTCTTAAAGGTAGCCCAACACTAAGATATTATTCCTGATTTCTCCAAGCACTCTAGTAGCAATTTCCTACAGGTGTTCTAGTTTAGATCAATATTGGCATTCTGGCCCTCTAAATAGGATCTTTTATACAGATTATAGTATCCTTTCACTGCAAATACTTTCCCTGAAATACAGTAGATTTTCCCCTATGCTATGCCATGCTGACAATCTATGGTCAGTTTAGCAATACACTCTTGATCCCTTCTCCTCAGCTGCCTCCAATCAATGAGATGCCAAATAGAAGTTTTACCGTCATGGTCTCTTCCCTACACTACTCAATATTTTGCATCAGTGAGTTCATGCCATTTCTACTTTTACCACCTCACAAAGTTCTATCAACATACTCTGTTATGGTCCTTTTGCAATAAGCATGTTTCCATCATTACACTCATTGTTGGCTCATCTAATTCAAAGTCAATATTGAAAATATTAGACAAGACAGGCCTCTGAGGGAACACCACCATCAACCAAGGGTTTGTTCACCCAAAGATGTTTCAGGAGACAGGTTTGCCAGGACTACTGGCTGTAGAGGAAATGCAGCCAAGAGCTGCTGTGAGCCTGCAGGTACTGTCCAGCAGAAGACACTGCCCTTTGGAAAAAGTACTTGCTTTCTGAAGCATTAAACAAACAACACGAGGCAGAGTTGCCTTTTATTAAGGAACTAAAACTGATGTATGCTTGGTTTTGATACAGTTTTACACAAAAATTCAGCTTGAGAAAGTTTGAAAACCTAACCCAGCAGCATCATGTTCAACATAATGACAACCATTATCACAGGCATCACAAAACTTTACAGCTTCCTATCAGTGAACTGTCAAACATTAAATTTTCTTTGATAGCATTTGGAGAGAAAGATAAGACACCAAATATGTGAAAAATCCATTTTCAAAGGTCTCCTCTACCTTTAAAAATTTATTAAAAAAAAAAAAATAGAACAGTTGCCACCAAGACCAAGAACACAAGGTCAAGTGAATACTCATAAGACTGATATATTGTCCAACCCCATAAAAATGGACTTGAACTTCTAAGTTAGTCAATTAAGATTTATACTTGCACATGTAAAAATTGAAAGCTAAGCACTCAAAAAAAACCCAAAACCAAACAAATCCCAACAACTAAAAGAAAACCCAAAACCCAATAATAACAACAACACCTGGAGCTAAAATAATTGAAATGCTATGAAATTCAAGCTACTTGCCTTAAGGCTAACCCATGTTTTTATGACTATCTGATCATAGTATACAAGCCCTGTAGTGCCTCAAATATATCAAAAACTTTGTATGCTTGGCCGTGACAACCCATTAAGTTGAGCAGTTTCCAAGGCACCTTACAGTGAAGATGTGAGGTTGGACTGTCAAGCACACTGCATGCTCAAACAAAAATTGATGGGATGGGAATTTGGAAGCTTTTAAAAGTTTCTCTACTGTACACAATATCTGCAGCATGAGTTGTTCTCATGACAAGGACATATTTTTCTAAAACATGGTAGCAAACACTAAATTTCAAATTTAATCTGATGTGACACACTAGCTTTTAAGTTCTAATATGCCTAGTCATTTTAACTCTGAAGAGACAGACATTTTAAAGAAGTAGATGCTAAAATTCTCCACAAAATCCTACTATCTCCAGGCTGCCAAAATTCATATGACTGTAATGATTTCAAAACACAGCTGAACTGAAGACACCTTGGAAGCTGGTATGTATTACGAATGCAATTACTCCCTTCACAATTAATATATTCCTGGGTCATCAGGCCAGTAATTTCCATTCTACCTGAGCAAGAGGGAAAGGGTACCCTGATGACCTTCAGCAAACCACACCTGTGGTTTTGTTTTTTCTCTACACCACATTTTAGATGAGGCTTCTGGAAAGTGTTTCCACCAAAGACCACTGCTAACCTGCTACACATAGAGTAGAGAGAAGTACTGAGTCAGGCAAGACAGGAAACAAGTGAATTGAACCAGAGACCACACGCTTGTACAAAAACCTAGAGCACTGAGGGCCAGCAAGGCAGGGGTGTCAAATCTCATCTCAGAAAGTTCCTCCTCTCAATCTCCTTCAATGTTCTGATGAATGATCTGCATTGTTTGGCTACCAGCTATAATATTTTGATTTGTACTTACAGACGAGTCAGAATTCTCAAAGAACCATGGAAAGATCTAACTACAATCTGACTTCACAATGGGTTACAATACACTTAATGTCACACATTCCCCAGCTGGCTCACAAACTCACTCAGAACCAGTCACAATGACTGTCTGCATTCCAATGCCAAATTTTATTTTTAACCTTAAGAATATATATGCTTATATTTCTTTCATTTCAAAGGTTTAATATTTTCTTGAAAGGACAGCATCTTTTAAGCAGACCTTTTTAATTAGTTACTATATGCAAATTGTGAAAATTACTAATACTAACACTTTACAGCCTACATATCCTTAAGAGCCCAGAAACACTATCTGCATTAAAAGCTACCCAAGGACACCCTCAAAGAAATGAAAACTATTACAATTAATGCTAAGTGTTCCCTCTAACTGTTCTGACTGCCTTTAGAAAAACATTATCCTAAGACGCAGCTCTTCATTGTATTTGTAAATACTGGGGTCCATGTAGCTATCCATTTCACCACAGAATTACATCATCATTTAGATTGGAAAAGACCTTTAAGATCATCAGACCCAACCATGAACCTAACACTGCCAACTCTAGTACTAAACCATATCCCCAAGTGCGACATCTACACGTCTTTTCAATACCTCCAGGGATGGAGACTCAACCACTTTCCTGGGCAGCCTATTCCAGGGCTTGACAAATCTTTCTGTTAAGAAATTTTGCCTAATAGCAAATCTAAACCTCCCCTGGCACAACCTGAGGTCATTTGCTCTCATTGTATCACTTGTTACCTGGGAGAGGAGACCAACATCCACCTCTCTCCATCCTCCTTTCAGGCAGCTATAGAGTGCGGTAAGGTCCCCCTGAGCCTTCTTTTCTCAGACTAAACGACCCCAGCTCCCTCAGCTGTTCCTTGTAAGACTTGTGCTCCAGGCCTTTCACCAGCTCTGTTTCCCATCTCAAGACCCTCTCCAGCACTTCAGTGCCTTTCTTGTGAGGAACCAAAACTCGACACAGGATTCAAGGTGTGCCCTCACTAGTGCCAGGGGGGACAATCACTGCCCTGCCCTGCTGGCCACTGGATTGATGATAGAGGCCAGGATGCCATTGGCCTTCCTGGCCACCTTGAGGCAAAACCATATTAATAAAAATAAGCAACCATGATAACTAGCCAACATTTGATGTGTTGGTCAATTGCACAACTGGATCAGCAAATCCCTGGGAATGACAACAAATTACTATCAGGGCTTAACACAGACTGCTGTCAACTTGAATAGCAGAAGTCTTAAAATGCCTGGAAAGATTGCTTAAGCTTTCGAGTCCTGTGCCTGCTATAGATGATTTGGACACGAATATCAACAGAAACAAAAAAACTCATAACAAAAGCAAGCCTCCAAGCATGGACCCTCTCACAGAAGCCATAACTATGCAGAAAACAAAACAAAAAAAATTACATGTTTTTCTTATAAAACTAGCAAAATATTTACCTTGTTTTTCTCATGGTGGAAGTCGGAATGCCTGCTTGAAAAAACTTCTGAAGGCCTAGCCACACTATGACATCTACTTTAGGCTGTCGTTTTTCATGTTCTGTAGAACCACAGAATATCCCGGGTTGAAAGGGACCCATAAGAATCATCAGTCCATCTCCTGGCTCTGCACAAGACCCCCAACAATCACACCATGTGCTTGACTACTGTCCAAATGCTTCTCAGCCTCTGTCAGGCTTGGTGCTGTGACCACTTCCCTGGAGAGCCTGAGCCAGTGCCCAAACACCCTCTGGTGAAAGAACCTTTCCCTGATATCCATTCTAAACACTCCCTGACACAGCTTCAGGCCATTCCCTTGGGTCCTGTCACTGGTCACCGAAGAGATCAGCACTTGCCCCTCCTCTTCCCCCCACTAGGAAGTTGCAGGCTGCAGTAAGATCTCCCCTCAGCTTCCTCCAGACTGAACAAACCAAATGACCTCCTTAACCAAGTGACCTAGTCACTCCTCTAACTATTGCTTAACAATTTTGGATTTATATACAAAGAGAGAACCACATATCACTATCAGTTTTTTGGAACTAAACATGGCAATTCTCATAACAGCTTTTATTAAAACGTTATTTTCTATATGAATCAATCAGTGACTGGTAAGTCATGCAAGTACTTTAACTTTTAATAAAGACATGGCATTTAATTAAAAATTATTTTGATTGCTTCTGTATTTCCAGAATTACAAAATCAATAGTATACCTAAAAATCATTGCATGCAGATGAAAAACTTCTCAGGCCTAAGTTTCCTTTCTGCTTACCCTGAACAAGTTTCCCTGAAGTAGGTTTCCCCCAGTTTGAATCACCTTTTAGAGCTGTTTGCCAAGTTAAGATGAGCAGTCAGTGTTTCCAGGTCCAAGTTGCTCCATTTAATCCAGAGCATTAGGCAGATTCCCTGACATGAGAAGCAGAGCCACGTTGACATGCCTGTGGGTATCTGACATGCAGCTACCAGAAACTGTTAATGCCAGGAGACACAAACCATGAACAAACGGGCTGGTAACAAGGATTCTTCTTGAGAAAGAGCAGCAGATGCTGACAGTATTCATCTTTTAGTAAAGTAACTAAAATATTTAGAGTACTTAGCGTTCCTCTTTTAAGAGCATAGACCAGAAGACAGCAACAGTCTTCATTAGGCCTAAAGAGAAATATGACCTAAAGAACAAGTTAGAAGAAATCAAGCCATTAATACCAGATATTTGTTAGGCTTGGAGGATCCTACCTTGTGATGAGAAAGGCCTTCAGTCTGTATTAGTCCTCTACTGCAGGAAATGCTCACCATACAAAAACCAGTATTCAGGAAAAGAAAGACTAAGCAGGATTAGATAATTACAAACAGAGACAAGCAAGTTAGGCAGCTTTGAGTCACAGCTGTTGTCAAGCTACAAAATCTGCTTTTTGCAGGATTCTGCCAATAATCACAGACAGTAAACGTGTCCATTTGCCTGTCTTCTATCCTTACCAAGGAGGAAACAGACACCACAATTCTATTCTTTTTTTAAACCCCTGGAATGGCTTCAAGTCCATAAAGGAATTCTGCACAAGTTATTTAAAATTCACAGACCAGACCAACTTTAGAATTCTGCTGAAGAAGCAATGTCCATAAGCAATGGAATTTCTTCCTGTGCAAAGCTTCTACACGGATGAGGATGACAGTTTAGAATATCATACCAGCAACAAATGGATTCTTCAGTGGTACTTAACCTGATCTGAGGGAACTATTACAGACTAAATTTGAAAAGGCCCTTTCCTCTGTATAAATCAAACTAAAACTAAGGGGGCTCACAGCTATACCCAGCAGGTAGACTGGCATTCCCCGTAGGTTCATCCTCAGTTTAAAAGGTAGTCTAATTGTTCTGAAATAGAGACTTCCAGAAGAACAAGGATACCTTCTACATGCAAACAGATGCTTAGACTCACAGTCATTCTCAGTGAGAGTTGCCCCAGTTGGACCCACCAAGTCCAAGTCAGGGCTTGGAGCTACAGTACAAGAGTAGTATTTCAGAAAAGGCTATTTCAGGGTAAGACGAATTCAAGCAATTATATGCTTCAAAGCTTTTACTGTAAAAATGTTTATAAAACCCATCCCTTATTGAGAGCTATTGAAAACAGATGAACAATAAAAATGCTTATGCCGGAAAAATAAAAAGCTTGGAAAAACGCAGCTTTATTTCTTATGGTCCATAAATCCAATAGTTAGAGATGTACTATACATGCGACAAAACTCCATTTCCAAAAGCCTAAAATGGCTCATAATTCACTGCAAATTCATGGAGCTTCAATTAATTCAGTCATCATGAGAGGAGCAGATCACACAAGTAGGTCAATACATTGTCACTCAGCAAGGCTGCAGTACTGAAGCAGGGCTAGAAAAGCAGCTTTATCTATCTAACAGTCCACCCATCAAATCAAAAGGCTAAGAGAATAAGGTTCACAGAGACTGGAAAAGAGAAGGCCTTGGGGTGGCCTAGGTGTGGCCTTTCAGTACCTGAAGGGAGCCCCCAAGAAAGATGGAGAGGGATTTTTACAAAGGCATGTGGTAACAGGACAAGGGTGAATGGTTTCAGACAGAGTAAGTTTAGGTTAGATAAGGAAGAAATTCTTTTGTGTGGTGAGGCTTCCCAGAGAAGCTGCAGATGCCTCATCCCTGGAAGTGTCCAAGGACAGGTTGGATGGAGCTGTGAGCAATCTGGTCTAGCAAAAGGTGTCCCTGTCCATGACAGTGGGTTTGGAATTAGGTTATCTTTAAGGTCCCTTCAAACCCAGGCCATTCTGTGAATAAACAGCAAGAAGAAAATAGATTCAATCTCTCTAATGAAACTTCTCATATTGCTGCTGCTTCAAGGCTCAACCACAAGGTGTCAGAAACAAATGTTTTTAGCTAAACTATAGTGATGAATGATCACAATTTGCAGGATTTCATTTTTAAACACAAAATACGACTGCAGCTTTCAATTCTACAGACTACTGTAGTCAAGAGAACTGTAGTATTTCAAACAAGGAGCAGTGAAGACCTAACAAGAAATTCTTGCTTCAGATACCAGTCACACTTCTAGAACATACAATTCTAGCTTACAGGTTCTGTCTATTAACTCTACACATGACTCCATTAAACTATTCTTTGTTCATAAATCATGAAGGGTCACTGAAAAGGACAGGACACCAGGCTACAGAGGTCTTGTTTCAGCCAGTTCATGTATTTTAGGCTGTACGCAAAGGTACTTCCAAGGAGTGTCTTTAGAGAAAGCAATCTTGCCCATACAGCCCTTTTCTTCCAATCCCTACTTCTGCCACTGCCGATAACTGCCACAGAGATTTTAACTTAAATCATGGGGGACACACACAAATACAGTGCAAACCCTAGGTTGTCAGCCTGGAGAGATGATCATCACCTACACAAACAATGCAGAACATTTCTCAGGATAAAAGCAAAGCATTAGGATTTAACTCCATTTAATTCCATAAATACAACAGCACAACATGAAGAGTCCCTTTCCAATGAGGACCCATACAAAAAAAGTACTGCTCTGAAGGACAAACCATCAGATGTCATGGTACAGAGGAAGACAAGCAGTCTCACAGCAGCACACTCTCACAGGTCAAAGAAACGTCTTGGGTTAGCAGAAAGCATGACAATGAATCCCAAGGAATTAGTCACCATTTAAGTTTAGCATCAACTGAAAATAATGTTCAAGTCTAAATAGCATTTTTACATAACACAGATGCAAACAACATTTTAAGATAAAGGTAGTACTTCACTATGAATGAGGCATTAAGTACATCGCAACAATTTATCTTATTGTCATTAAACATTCAAAGAAAAAGCAATTCTAGTTTGTTTACTATGGCCAAATGCCCAAATTTAATTTTTTTCCCATATCTGATTAACCTAAAACTAGACAGTTTAGGCTGCAAGAAAACAGAAGGCTGAAAATGCAAATATCTTTGCCTTGAGGTGAGAGGACTTGCAAACTTGGTAGGTTACTTATCTTTACAGCAAGATGGGAGAACTTTTGCCAGGATTTTAGATCCCCAATTAGCTGAGACAGTACAGGATTGTCCAGTATTTTACAGCAATTTCCTCACTTAGAATATCTGTCCTTAGCATCCTCCACTTTCATCTGCAACTCTAACTAGCTAATGAAAATAATGACCATATATTCTAAGTGAAATACAAGTGCCCATAAGTTTTACTGCAGCTCTGATACCTGCTTGAGAACTCGTCTACAGATTATGGAGATTTGGGGTAAGAGAAGTAAACGTTTCTCCCTTTTCTAGTTGATAAACTGCCTCTGAAACTCTAACTTCATTTCCCCTCTGCTGTCCTAGAATGAAGGAGTCTCAATCCAGTTCTGTCACTAGATTTATGAGGAATGTGCAACACAGACCCAGTGGGCAGCAAGGCCCAGTTCTGTCACTCCTAAATTTTCCTCTGCTTCAGAGGAGTTTGCTAGCTGCTATAATTTAGTTGGCCTTTCCTATTTCCTGTGCCTCTCACAGACAATAAACAGAAATATTCCAGACATTACTTTTTGTCTGGATCCCAAGAAGTATTTTCAAAACAACACAAGTACTTGCAGTGCCCACTCTCCCACACTTCTCCTCAAAACCACACAGCGGAAGAGAAATACTCACGAGACAACTGTGCCATTAAGCAAAGGAAGAATAACCTCTTAGCCACATCATAATTTACTCAAAGATTAGGAGGTGTAATGGAAAATTCTTCAGGATGCTAAAAACTTCTGAATGACACCATGCAGAAAAAAGTGCTACCTGAGGTGCACAGTCAAGCAGCTGCTGCCACCAACCAACCATCTGCACAGGGGAGCATTCCCAAAGGCTTTACTGGCTTTGCATACAGTCACTGAACTATAAGGAATTGTTGTCAGATTTTACAAGAGGGCAGCAGGCAACTGGATTTACTGACTGTAAGGATCTAAGGATCAGAGAATCAGAGACAACTGATGCTCATCTCTCAGAACACATTAAGATGAATCCAGACTAATCTTGGACTGGAGTTTGCTTTCAGCTGCAGAGAAACAATTTGAGAGGCAGCTCTTGAAGGCGCAATATCAGATTTGATCCAAAATTACAACCCCTTTGGCAGCTTCTGGATAGATTCCTTACCTGTTCTGGTTTTAACTTCATTTAAACATTCAAAGCTCTACCTGGAACAATTGTAGCATCTTTCTTGCCTATCATTAATTGCTTCCAACATGGTCACAGAGCTTCATAGTAGTTTACGCAGCAAGATAGCACAGGAAGCAATTCAAGTGGCAAACTCTTTTTAAAATACTTTTGAAAACCTTTGTGCCACTTATCTAAATGGTGTTACCGATCCATACAGTGATACCAAATCATAAATCCATTATCCTTCAGAATAAATCCTTGTGTAAGTGGCAAAGCAATGACAAAACATCAGATAGGGAGAGTTGTCCATTTACTCTTCACAACTGATGCAATCACTTCAGAGAAGTTTTCTTATGTTTAGTGTAAAGAGTCAATCTTCAAGGAAGAAAAAAAGAAAAACAAGTGATGTTCTTTCCAACTTCTCTGGCAAGCACTGAAGGATCAGCTGATATGCCAGGCCCTTGAGATGCCTTGGACTATTGCCAAGAAGGGAAGATAATATTAAGCTACTGTACTTCTTTTTACCTATTGCACAAGAGAAAGATCCAAGTCAGTCCTTTATTGAATGGCCAACAGCAACAAATCTGTTCAAGTTCATCAAAGCTGTGATTGCACAGCTCCACTTTAGAGGAGTTACTCTGCCACTGCCCAGATGCACCATCCCTGTCTCCTCCACCACAGAACATTCCACCAAAAAATCCTAGGGGAATACCCAGCTTATTGCAGCTGGTATTCAGCAAACTAAGAACACATTACATCAAAAAAAAAATTTTAATTCACCAGCTTTCCAGAGGGCATAGCCCTACTGAAGAGTAGGGCTGTCACATTTCACTGGGTCAGGTCAATGCACCACACTATTATATATTGACACCAGGCATTAGTGTAATGGTAAATTGTTTACAAAAAATGCAATTAGTTGATTTCTGGTCGGCTGGCAACCAGAATTATCAGGGCTCAGCTGATGCATTTCAAAAGATAGCCATGATTTAATGACTTTCCTGTATAACTAAAGTAGCTAGACAGTCTCAAGGAAAGTACAGTGGTCTGGTTTCCAATCCCCTTAACACATTCCATTCTTGCCTTATTTGTTTTTTGCATCTTTTTCTAAAAGCACAACAGTACATTGTCATTATCTGAATATTGCATTTTGAATGAAAAAAGTAACAAAAACACAGTTCAAGTCCTCAAATGAAATATTTCAAAAATAAGCTATCCTTTTTAGATCACAAAAATCAATGCTTGTCACACAACACTGAAAATCATATTCTTAGCCTTAACTCTTCAAAGTCATTTAACTAGAACTAGATTGAAAAACTCTTTGAGAATTCTTATTGTAATTCTAGAGCTTAAAATGTTAGAAATTCCATTAAACTAGCACATGTACTAAGAAGAACTAGAGGCTCAAAGAAAGTTGTGGATATGTTTTTTTTTAAAGATACACTACACGGGCAAACAAAAAGGTCAAAGTATTAACATCACCCTTTAGTATGAATATAAAACATTTCCAATACATGTACAGAAATTAAAGGCCAGTTCCCTGAGGAATTTTGTTATTGAGGTACTTCTATTCTCATTATACATTTTTGATTTCTGCAAAGTAGTATTACTTGTGTGCAGTCTGGGTATCACTAACACAGGACTTCAGCTGTCTGGCAGACAAATTAAAAGTCAACATGCAAGAATTAGCATAGTAAGATTTCTCTTTTTTTCTTAACTCTTCATGGCTTCATCAAGGTGGATTTAAAAAAAAAAAAAAGTCCTTATTAAAAAAATCCCTTTTTAAAATTCAGTAGCTCTTGTTCCAAAGGAAACAGGCTCAGCTACACCACAAGGTTCTTTTCTTAAAACTGAAGCAAATTCCATTTTGATATTGCTGTAGAAAAGAATAGCAGAGAACACTTCATGTAATTGACTATAATTCCACCATTCTATATCATCCAAAAACACACTAGGAATATCTAGTTCACCAGATGACTCAATAGTGACACAGATTAGCTTATGATCCCTAGGGTATTCATATCTTTTTTTAATTTAAGCAAAGTTTCTACTGGGCACCTGATGAACATCTCTTGTATGGTCCCAGAAAAAACACACATACTTTTCCACTGCAGCTCTATCTCTTTGTACTTTCAGTTGTAAGACTCAAGACTCGAGAATATGTAACTGAGTTTACACCGTTTTGGGGTTTTTTTTCCTGAAACCACCTGTGGACAAGTCTACAGAAAAGCAAGTTTTACATGAGTTCTACTGATTTTACAGGGATTTTATTCACACTTGACACCCATTAGCTGGCATCTGCAGGGTTAAAGCAAGATTGTGTGACAATCTTTCTTCTCCCAAGTGCATAGTTAGAGACCAGGCCTTGGCTTGAAAATACATCCTGAATCAACAGAATCCTTCACAATTTGTCTTCTATTTTCTCAAAATCATGGATGGCTTGCATTAGCTGTTACCAGTATGACTCCACTAACAAAAAGCCCGGGCTCTGTGTCCCACCTACCACATTCCTTTCAGTCAAGTGCCGATACCTCAATTAGGAAGCAAATTGAGGAAAACACGGGTAGGATTAATCAGTGCTTAAAAGGCACAAACCACACAACCACTGACAGCCGACTGCTGCGTGAAAGGCTCCTGGGTCTCACTAGACTTGTTCTAGTTTAGACTCTCATCCTGAGGAAGCTAAACTTCACTTTCTAGGAATGTTTTTGCTCATGTAGGGACTTAATGAAGGAACCCTGAACTTCAGTGACAGACATGGCAAGGCAAAGGACAGCAGGAGATCTTATCCACAGAAGGGCAAGAATTTGTTTTCTGTAAAAAATGAGGCCTGGCAAAATGAAAGCATGAAACCCAGAAAGGAACAAGTCTGCAACAATCACTGTGTCCTCCTCCTGCTGCCAAATCCTGTGCTCAATAAAAAGGGGGAAGCAATAAGGTTGTTCAATTCCACTTCATTACGTGACACACACTATGGAACCATTATAAAGATGCTGCACAGTCATCACAGTCCAGCTCTTGCAGAGACAAATACAACTTGCCATACTATGTGCTTTCATGATGAGAAGCAAATTACACCATTATCAAAGACCTAAATCAAAACAATATTTGAATCAATAAATTCCTGGACAACCAAACAGAAACTAGCCCTTCCCCTTACTCACAACCTCTGTGCTACCTCTTGATAAGCTGTAAGGAAATTCACAGTCGGATTATTTCTCACATACAGAAGGCTCTCATATAGAGCATTTTAAAACTAGAGTTAAAGCAGGAAAAATAAGTAATTGTTTGAGGGAGAGGAAGTCTCACATTCACCTTTGTTCCACTAGTTCCTGGCAAGAGAAATAAATACTCACCACAGGCATTTGTGTTTTTCCATAAAGACAACCATGCAGGGTAACAAAAGGTACACCCATAGGGGAGTAAAAAGCAATAATTTCCCAAGAGAAATGAAGACATAGGCAAAATATTCTGCTCATGCCTAACTGAGTGCCAAAGAAAACTTTAGACTGGACTATGCTGTCTAGTCTATACATACAAATGGAAAGAAAAACAGTTTTAAAAAGTCACCCCTAAAAATCTTAACTTTGGAACATTTTGATTCATGCACTGTGGCTATAGTTCTGATACCACAGAACCTTTCACCTTTCTAGAAAGTTATCCTCTCTCCCACACCGAACAAATGTTCAAGGAATACATAACACTAACAGGTGATTACCCTAAGGGAGCTTTTTGGTACTAAAATCAAAATGCAAATTCAATTGCCAAGTAGCATCAGACATAGCAATACCCATAATCCATTTTATTGTACGTAACATAAGTTTTCAATAGAGGACTCCAAACTGAGAAGCATCCACTAGCACTTTAGAGGATTAAAATTACCCATGTTGTCTGGAAGTGACTGCTTTCAGAAGGAAATTTAGGGCAATTGTATTTCATCATTTCACATATGAAAAGTAAGGCATTTCTTCTAAACTTGAATATTAACCTTCCATATTTAAATGAGGTGATTAAATCCTCTTTGATTGAATCCTAGAACACATAGAAAAAGAGCTAACCTTTACACCAGTAGAATAAGGATTACTGTCAAGTATTTTTACCAGTCATGGCTACATCAACTTGAACATGGCAGAAGTGCTTTATTATTATTACTAAAATTTTATTATTTAAAGTAACAGTCTTAATTTTCTAGGAGAGCAAAAAAATTTTATCCTGGGTTAGCTGTTCCTCCTGAAGCAAGCAAAACTCCACTGAAGAAGCTCTTGTGAAAAGTACAGACCATCACTGCTGCCAGAAACAGCAACAAAAATCACACAACTCTTAGGAGGATTCTTCTTATTTTACCTGTTCTTTGCCAAGAGAAAGTGTAGTCATCAAGAAAGCATAAGTTCTTTTATTTGGTGGAAATAAAGACTTTTAGCATTATTAATATAAGGTAAAAATAAATTATACTGAAAAACTCCAAACCAGCTGTAGACAGAAGTTTACAGAGTACTGTTTAGAGATACTCAACTACTGTAATAAAGCCTTCACACTTGCCAGAATTTGCTACAGCTGAGTTCTATTGCTTCTGAAAGCCTAGTAGTAGCTTTTGTAAACATAAGTAATTAGTAGAAGTACAAGATGATCAAGAAAGGGAACATTTAACTAAACTGAACAGACACAAATCCATGAGACCTAATGCAGTGCACTGGTAATGTGTGATCTGGCCAATGTCATGGCAAGGTCCCTCAGTTACTGCAGAAAGGTCATGGCGATCAGGAGAGGTTCCTGAGAACTGGACAAAAGCAAAACACACACAAGTCTCTAGAACAGCTTGGAGGACAATCTAGGGAGCCACAGGCTGGTCAGCCTCCCCTCAATCCAGAACAAGTGACAGAGCTTCCTGGAAAATATTTCCAAGCCACGGAGGTGGTGGGAAGTCATTACCAGGGATTTATAAGAGGAAGTAATGCTTGGCCAACCTGACAGACATCAATAATTAAACAATTGGCACTAGGGGAGTACACAAGTGACTGACTTCAGCAAGGCTTCTCAACTTTTGTTTTCCATAGCACTTTCACAGACAAATGGATGAAGCACAGTCTAGCTGAGAGGACTGTGAGTCAAAACTGAAAACTGACTAACCTGCCAGGCAGAAAGATACTCAGAGAGCTGGAACATTTTACTCTAGAGAAGAAGGGACTCAGACAGAATCTTATCATTGTGTATAAATACCGGGAGAGGAAAGAGAGTGGAATAAAGAAGACAGAATCTTCTCAGTGAGAGCCAGTGAATAGACAAGAGGAATGGTCACAAATTGATATATGAGCATTTCCATTTAAACATTAAAACATTTTTTTCTTCTTTTAAAACCTGCAGGTGACCAAGGACTGGAACAGACTGCTCAGGGGCATTGTAATACCTTTATCTTTGGAGATGCTAAGAAATCTGATGGCACAATACTCTATGCAACCTGCTCTAGTTGGCTTCATTTTGAGCAGCAGGTTGGATTAGAGATCTCCAGAGGTGTCACTTCCAGTCTTTGGATTTGTGTACTTCAGGCTCTATAGACATTAAAATATGGCCAAGAGTTGATTGGAAGATTGTAATGTAGTGTAATTTTACTATCTATACAGAACTCCACTGGCAGTCTAGTATACCAAAACAATAAAAATCCCACAGCTAGAGGCTCTGGAGTAAGAGCACCCATGTTCTCAAACTATGCTAAAAACAGATGGGGACCTTCAGGATTGTTGGCTACAAAAGAGGACAGTCATACATGAACCTGAGGAGGAAGGTCAGCCACTAGATATTCCTGATCTAGAAGAGCATACAATTAGCTTCAACTTGATATTATGGCTAACTGGAATTGACATCCTCCTGCTACAAGGCTTTTCTTATACCTCTATTAGTATATCCTGAAGTTTCAAAAATTCTAAAAGCTCAAGTTGTAATATAGCATATCAACAATTTTCACCAAATAATTAAGCAATAGTTTATTCTTTCCACAAACTTATTTTTTAAAAAGTGCGTGACTACACTTGGAGTACTGGATCCAGTTCTGGAGACCATAGCACAGGGAAGACATAGATCTGTTGGAACAAGTCCAGAGGAAGACCACAAAAATGATCAGGGTACTGGAGCACACCTTCTATGAGGACAGGCTGAGAAAGTTGGGGCTGTTCAGCCTGGAGAAGACTCCTGTAAGAACTTATTGCAACCTTCCAATACTTAAAGAGAGCTTGTAAGATTGGAACAGACTTTGTAGTAGGCCTGCTGTGATAGCACAAGGGGTATTGGTTTTAAACTAAAAGATTTAGACCAGATATAAGGAAAAATTATTTTACAGTAGCAGTGGTGAAACACTGGAACATATTGTACAGCAAGGTGGGGGATATGCCATCCCTGGAAATATAAATGGTCATGTTGGAAGGGGCTGTGAGCAACCTGAGGCTCATTGCAGGGGGGCTGAGCTAGATTACATTTAAAAGGGCCTTTTCCAACCCAAACTACTCTATGATTCCATGTTGATGCCACAAGCAGCTTCCTTATAAAGTGTCAAAGAAAAGGCAAATGAAAAAACTGGAAGATAAATACATTTTACTAGGTACTACAGAAAACTACTTGGTACTCCAAAAACATCTGTTGGTGACCAGCTGTTGCCTTTTGTCTTGCCTTCCAGGGATTAACAAGATCAAGTACTGCCATCATGGCACCAGAGACAAAACAAAACAAGAGCCATGAGCACCATAAGAAACTCTCAAATAAGTGCACTTTGTCTTTACCTGTTTCCACAATAGCATTGTTCTCTCTCAAGGAGAGGATTTAAACAAAATACTCACTCAAAGTAATTATTACACAATTTAAGAAAAATTTCCATGTTTCTCTTCTCCATGCAGTCACTTACACAGAAAGAGGATTTTGTGCAATCTGGCAACAAAATAGTATCTGAGCCTTAAATAGATGGCACGCTTCTCCACTTTGCATGCAGTCATACAAGCAGTAAAAGTCTGGACTCCCCATGAACTGACAAGACTACACTTGTCATGTGACAACTAAGCTCGATACAAATTCTATTTTTACAGTGAAACAAGGTTCTGTGACTCTTGATCAAAAGAGGTTCTCCCTAGTTAACTATCATTGATATTATGGCAGTGTTTTTAGAGTCCTCTTTCTTTCTTTAAAAAAAACAACCAAACAAAAAGACAGCCAGCCTCATAATTGCTCCTTTTATAATAGCATCCTATTAACAGTAACAAAGAAGGGAATTGAGGAAGATAATTTTTAAAATAGATTCACTGAAAAGAGTTTTAAAACACCTTCCTCCAAGCTAATGCTGCTTTAAAAGACTTCAGTATAGCATTACTGCAGCTATTATACACATCTGTACACAAATCACTGAGAAAGAAAAGTGCCACATGATTTCGGATGTTGATTTGACAAATTTATGTATTGCAGACAGGAATTTCCTGATTCAAAACATGGGCATGAAAAAGAGCTTCCTGTTGCTCACTTTATTCCAAGGGTAAAAAAGAGTAAAAAGAACCCCAAAAGACAACAATTTTTCCCTGTTTACTTAAGGCAGAGATCACCAAAATATATATGGTGAAGAGACCTATTTTGCCAACAAATTACTTTTGTTGAGTTTGGATACTGGCACGGAGTTGGAACCTTTTCCTTAAATACCTTTTCAGTCACAGCCAACTCAAGCATAACATCAAGACGGTAACACCTTCTTTATACTTCAACTCCTTTAAGGAGGTCTCCCGTGAACCTGTCTTCAATGCCAAGCTGGTGCTAGAAGGCATACATGGAGATTTGGAACTAAAATGAGAGGTATGATCAGACAGAACTAACAGCATTTCCTCCCCCAAGGTCAGCTACAACACTACAAGTTCTCAGCCTAAATGGTACTTGAATAACAAAGTCCTGCAGCTCGTCTACCCCATCACAACTTGCACATCCATACACATAAAAAGTGTTGCATATTTCTTCTTGTCATCAAGAAGGAGCAGATTTTACTGGGAGCCTACCACCTGTTCTTCAGCTTTTGGAGATCTTTACTCCTTAATGAAATGGTTGTCCTAATTTAGCAAAGCACATGTCCTGTATTAAAAAATAGGGCATAGCTAACTATAAAACGAAGAGCAGAAATAAACCACTTGTGCATTTCAGCCTTCAAATGTCATCCACTGCCTTCTGCCAATCACTTTCCTAACACAAACAAGACACACGAAGGAGCAAACCAATTCCTAGTTAGGAATTGTTCACAGAAGTAAGGAATCCAGAAGTGGTCAAAGGAGTGAAACTGCCAGAAAACTAAGTTTGCTGAGGAGACTTTTGGGGTTACCGGTTTAGACTTAAAACTGCTCACCTAATTCTGAATACATGTTGATTTTTATTTTTTTCCCCTCACAAGGAATGATATAGTATCAGCTTCAGTTTGGATTTTATGAAGTCCAGTTTGGTAAAAGGATATTCAAATTCAAAAGCAGTCTCGTCTCCTTCCATGCCTGTGGGGAGTGGGCAAAAGAAGGATGAGGATGTTCAAGTCCTGGACTCCTACTACCTTAGCTGAGACAGGTCTGCTGGAAGCTTTCCATGTAATACAGCCCCAGCTTGAAAGTTTATTCAGGCCTCTGACTGGCACCCAGTTAACAATTTATTTTTTAAAATGTACAGAAGAGCATCCAGTTCGTCTTGCACCATGCAAAGCTACCAATCAAGTCAAAGACAACTCCCTAGAGTACAGTTAGTTAACCAATATCTATTAAAAAAATAAAATAAAAAGTGACACTCCTTTCTTCAGAAGCATTTTATGAAAGAATAACATCTTATGGTGTAACATGGATGCTAGTCACTAAGTTACTTTCTTAAAAGCTATAGATAAAATTAGCAACTTTTTAAAGCCTAAATCTCCCACAAATCTATAGCTCTGTGTAATTCACACATATCTGAATTACACACAAGCTGGTCATTTTTTCAGAAAAGAAAATTCTATTTTATGAAAAACTGACAGCAGCACAGCAGCTCATTTAAGTGCTGTGTCCAACCCTCCTCCTGCCCCTGCCATGCAATCTAGACAACAACATGCAACATATGCACTGAGCTTAGAGCAAATTTACATTTTGATGACAAACTGAGTAAACACACATACACACAATCATTTTGCATTGCTCAGTTGACAGTTATACAAAAAATGAACATCATAGGCAGCATTTTTCATGATTACTTTCGGTTAAGAGCAGTTGGCCACTGTCAGACTGCAAATTCACTTAAAAAAAAAAAACAACACTGCTTGAAGGATTGACATTGGAATACTGCTACACTTCCAGTCCCAACTTTGCTGTTAGGAGGCAAGTCTCATCTCTCTCTAAAGGCAGCTGAGTGAAATTCAGCCATGGGTAAAATGCAAGAACTGACACTGGACAAGTACCAAAAAGCAGAATACAAACACATAAGTAAGTGCAACACCAAAAGCACTATTAAGCAGCACCCCAATATTTACAATAGTCACATGGATGTTAAGGTTAAAAAACAAACCAAAAACTCCCACCAGAAAAATAAAGGAAGATAGTGGTAACTGTGATATACTAAACTTAATGTTTAACAGGTCAAATAGTAGTGTGTAAATGCAACTCAGAAATCAAAACAAGGTGAGGAAAAAAATGCACAGCCTAGGAGCCTTTTAGCACCCAACCTGATGAGATTCTTCACTTGACTCTGGGAACCTCATGGAATAGAAAATAATAAATACCAGAAAGAAAAACTGCCCTTGCTTCTGAAGATGCAGTACACAGGGAAGATACCTCAGGAGGTGCCACAATTTTGTAATTAAATAATGTAGTAAAAGCTAATTTATAGCCTTTCCCACCCCCTTACCCTCATTAAAATTTCCCACGAGGCTTCACAGATTCTAACCACCAATATAAACAATTGGTAAATGATTATGATTCAACTCTTTAAACAAAAGACTGCAAGACTATCATGGTATACTGTTTTTGACAGCTGACATAAGCACTGCATGTGAAGTAAATCCAGCAACACTTTATGCAGAAACAATTCCTAACAAATGGCAAAATCCATAGGTCATGAATGTCAGAACTTTTGGATTAAAAAGATTTCCCTACATGATATCAGGCATGTCAGAACACTTGCCAACACTGAATTAGTAGAGATCTACTTTGAAATAAAAGGCAGCATTCACAACGAGTGCCCAATAGCATCTTCAAGTAAAAGGACCAGTCTGAAAGTCTGGCTCTACAATGCAGACCCTGACCATGTTTCCCAGCTGAAGAGACAGATTTGAGAGAGTAGTATACTCCCAAAATGAACACAGACTGACCCACTTCTCCATTGTGCTACATGCTGACAATCCCTAGGAAGTTTTAGCTACTGTATACCAGGTCACACATCACCATTAAGGCCATCTTTGTGGAACCGTGTCGCCTGTGCTTTATAGCAACTGTATCTCATGACAAAGGCAGGTTTCTGTGCTGGTGCTTACTTCAGCAGAACACCAGAATTTACACAGGAATTCTCCCTCCAAGTGTTTTGTGAATGGGAAACACCACAAACAAAAGATGAAGAAGGAACGTTTTCAAGCTAAGAACAGAGTGCATGTTATTTTTAAAGAGTTTGCATTAAAGTCTTCCCAAATTAAATAATTAGATTCAAAAAGAAACAGTTTGTAAGCAAGGCTTATTATTCAGAAAGGATGCTGATTTCCTGGTTTAAGGTGCTGTTTCACCTATTTCTCCCACAGTTTCTTCTCTTTTTTTCCCCTGCCATCATCTGTTTTCCACAGCACCAGAATCCTGCATCACATCAAGTCTTTCATGATACAATTAGCTGATAAACTGGAACTGCTGCTCATTGTCACCAATCCTCTCTAGACCAGCTTCTGGAAGGAGAAAGTGCAGGAGACACGCAAAGAAAGTTTTATCCACAACTGCAGGATTCTGGACAGTTGACTTATTTAGAAGACATTCCTTCATACGGTCTGAACATCAGTATAGTCAAAATTTTGTACCATTATTTAGGTCCTCTCAAATTTGACTGGTTCTCAGGCCTCATTTTAATGAAGAAGTCACTTATGAAGAAGATGTATTGAAAAGTTATTTTGCAAAGCAGCAATTTCACCTCAATGCCATAACTCCCTTCCATATGTAAGAACATAGATTATGCATCCAACTCATATCACAAAGCCAATTTCCTCGTATTACAAAAGCCTGCAGTTTTAAAGTCCTTCCCTTGACAATGAGAAACTGCCTCAGGACAGCATCCAGGTAATCTTTTCCCAAAGGTCCCATGCCAACACTTGGCACTGCAGTGAGCACCCACCCAGTCTCATGCCCAGCACAGAAGGTTTTTCTGGGCAGAAACATGACAGAAATACTGCCAAGGTGTCTGATCAAATTGGCAAGTTAAAAGGCAACATCCTTCAATTCAGTCCCCTTATCTGTGAGGATGAGTACTGCCTTGTTTGGTCAGCTGCAACTGGATTACATTTTAAGACAGGTCCTTAAACAGAACACCTGACTTTTGATAGCTTCTATAGCAAAAGGCTGCTCTGTCCACTACCAGGCACAAGGCTTCCTCTTATTTAAAAACCAAGCAAGGAGCTAAATATGTGAGAGAAAGTAGAATGATTTATCCTCATGGCAAGAAAGTGAAAGACAGCAGTAAGACTCTTGCTAAGGTAACTGATGATTTCCATCAGTTTACCTGCACAGGCAAAAGCCCTACACGTTCTGCTCCATGATAAAGAGGATTTCTTGCTCTAGTGATCTAATAGCATCAGCAGCACTGTTCAAACACAACTGCTGGAACACATTCAGAAAGACTCATCTCAAGCTTTAACACTTTGTCTGAATCTACTGCATACTTCAACAAGCTTGAAATCTCAAACTCCACATATTTTTCAGATGAACAGATTTCCGGAAATAATCTGCCTTAAAACAATTATTTTAAAAGTCTAAATAAAAACCAGGAAAGTAAATTTGTATTTAATATTTTACATTTTAAAAGAGGTAAATTCCTGTAAACAAAGTTTTGTTTATATATTAATTTATTATAATTTCTTAAATAAGTGTTGTGTTCATATCCCATCTGCATGACATGATTTTTCCAGTAAGCAATTTTATTTACATTTAAGCTTCATTCAGAGCAAGTTTTAGCCTTAGAAAATTAAATTAATAGAAAACAAACACAATCAAAGGCTCTGTCAATTATACATCAGACTCTATATACTGATTTAGACTCTTCAAACATCCAACTGTCTGGTGCATCCTAACATGATAATTGTAGCTTCCAATTAAATCGCATTTACTAAAGCCTTGGCCAAACAAATACATAAAAGCAGTCCAGTGCAGTTTATGTGATCAGTCACAAACACTTAGCTGCCTGAGATTATTACATATAGAGCACAGATGTGAATTTCAAAAAAAGTTTATTACTGGGAAGTGTAACAATGTAGCAATCCATGTAACACCCAATTTCCTGGTCATAAAATCTCTCTATTTTAGAAGTGGTATCTTGAGCAAGAGTTATCCTTGCCCTAAAGTATCTGTTCAACATTGAGATGAGAACTAGTTTGGGCAAATTCATGAAGGTCTGCAGTTCCACAGCAGATAGGAAGGAAAGCCGTGTGAAAAAACTCCAGTGATTTTAAAAATCATTTGCAGTTGTCTTCCTGAAATCCAACCTAAGATATCAGCAAGCAGCAAATGGGAAAACAACCTTCAAGAAGCTCAGCTAACAAAGGTACTTTTCTCCATCCCTAAAATGACAAACCATAGAGCAGGATCAGCCTACAAAGCCCAATAGACTGAAAACTCTGTACCACAGACACCACTCTGTGAACTTCCAAATGGATATTCAGGTTCCTTTTTAAAGTACACAGAAAATAGTCTTACTCCTCCACCTGGGAGCATAATCACATCCTACTAAAACCCAACTTTTTAATTTGCCAAAGGCACCAAAAGCTCCAGTAGTTTATGAAAAAAAAAAAAACAAAAAACAAAAAACAGAGTCCTCCCTTTTTCAGGTTTAGATTTGTTCTCCTCTGTTTCACTCAGGAAACAAAACAAGTATGAGAGCTTCTCCAAGTTTGTCAGTAACTGATGATGCACAGAAGTTACCAGGAAACACGATCTGTGAAGCACATTAATGATGAAGTTTTGGCCATGGGGCTTGGGGCTTTTAAAGTTTATTTTAACTTTAAACCACTTTCTACCTAATTCTCAAGACAGGTAATGGTCTGCACTGCAAAGATTAATTTGCCATATGTAGTCTGCACTCCCAGGACCCAATCTGCACTCTGAACGGAGGAGAGAGGTGAACTAATTAAGAACACCCTGGTAGTACTAATCCTCCTCTTCCTCACAGTGCCTATCAGGTACTTCTGGAGTAATTAATCTCTCCTTCCCTCCACTGAGGGCTGCAAAAGCCCCCCGTCAGTCACATTCCTCCCCAAAAATTGTACATTTATTGGAGCAATCAATGTCTTGTGAACTCAGAATCTTCTGAATTCACAAGAAAGCTCCAGCAGGAATCCACGTCTTCCTATCATTGAGATAAACACCTCCCAGTAGTATGACCAGAACTATCAATGACGGTGAACTTTCAACTCTGGTGAAAAACTAAGGTTACCCCTTTCAAGAGGAATCCAAAGACGCTTTGATTGCAACTTCCAGGTTCACTCCATTTATGCAGGAGTTTTTCTAGTGATGGTATCAATTGACTGAGACCCCATGACAGGAAGAATATCTTTAACTTAAAGCATCTGACTTCATCAACTCTTCAGAACGCAGAGCTCATTTGGCAATAAATGAAAGGAACTGCAGAGTCTGCTCTAGAAGTGGCGTCTTTCCCCTTTCCTTTACACAATCTTCATGCATATTTTGGATAAAAGAGGTGTATTCTTTGGCAGTCGCCATCTGAACTCCCAAAGAATGGAGCAGACCACAAGAGCATCTCCCTCGCTCCACCTACAAACCCTCAACAACAAAAAAAAGGGGGTGCTGGTGATCCTATAAAGTTGCCCAATATGCCCTGGGGAAGGTATACATCCTACAGAGTTGCCTAAATACTACTTCCACATAGAAGTAAAAGAAAGTTTAAAACTAGCTGGCAGGAAAACAAACTTTCTGTACTTGCCATTGGTTTGCCTGACACCAGCTGACTGTTCCAGTAGTCCTTCACACCAGAAGTAAAGCAGCTGAAATTCATCCCTGATGCAACTCCAGCGAGACTAATAGGTTTCCACAAGAACGAATCAGGCCCTGTATATCTAAAACCAAGCCCACTAAAGTTTCACTGGAGCGAAATTGCAGGAGTACAATCTATGGATAACAGCTGGAGAACATTAACTCTCCCCCAACCCTTGCCGGGGTTAATTTTTTTCTTTCTGTTCAGACAGGAAGCAGTCGTATATAGCACACTGCATAATATAAGGATCCTGGGATATAAAGACGAGTAGAAAAAGATTACAAAGAGCGCTCTACAAGTTTTTAGCAAAGCTAACGCTGCCATAACCCCCGAGCTGCCTTCGAACAGCCAGTCGCGCCGCTGCCCCGACATCATAAGCTGAGACAGCACTTAAACTGCTATCTCGTGAAAAAGAAAAAAATAAAATTAAGGATGCTTTTAAGGGGCGCAGCGGGAGCCCAAGGACTGTGTGGCGGAGGCGGGGGGGGGCGGGTCCGGCCGCGCAACGGGG